>PVLD010020074.1:0-34782 GCA_004027595.1 Dinomys branickii
AAAAAAAAAAAAAAAAAAAAAAAAAAAAAAAAAAAAAAAAAAAAAAAAAAAAAAAAAAAAAAAAAAAAAAAAAAAAAAAAAAAAAAAAAAAGAAAACACAAGAACCAAAATTATTTTTTCACCAAACTTAAATTTTACATCACCGTTCTTCCTTTACCCACTCAAATTGCATATATAGCGTGTCACTCAGAGTTCCACAGCTCACATTGTTATTGGCTTTTAATTCTCTTATATTTCCATTTCAGTTTTAATGGATTTCATTGACATATCTGTAGGTTTACTAGGCTTTTACTCTGCTTTACCTAATTTATCACGAATCTCATCCAATTTGTATTTTACTCACATATCCTAGTTTTCATCTCTAAACTTTGGGTTTGCCCCTTTTAAAGCTAACCTCCTGGACTTTATTTTAACCTTTGAATACATCGGATATACTCACAATGATTGTAGTGTCCTGGTCTGAAAATTCTAAATTCTTCTACATATATCAGTTCTGTTACTTTTTATGGAATTTTTTCCTCCTTAGAATGGCTTATACTTCTGTTTTATTGCATGTTTGATAAACCCTGAATAGATGAGGACTTACAAACTTTGCATATTGAGTGATCGTTGTTTTAAAAGTCTGAAAAAATGTGGAAGACTCTGCCCATGGACTGCTTGCTGTCACCCTCTTCTCTCCTGCAGCTTCCTCCTCTCGGCATCTCTTTATCCTTCCTCATTCTTTATGCCTAGTTCTCTTTTTGTAGAAAAATGTGATGTACTTGATGGGAGGAATCCATTTTCCCATTCTATTTAGCTGCTGATTAATTTGCATAGCTGGGGCTACAAAGCCGTAATTAACGTATTGCTGTCTCACCACCTCTGCAGGAGATAACAGAGTGAGCCTCTGTTGATACTTTATTCAGTAGCATCTGTTTATATCTTCTGCAGGAGCTATGTTTTCATTTTAAAATGCCCACAATCTCATTTATTTGGAAGCGTTAAGATACACTTTCCCCTTAGATCTGTCAGGCCACACAGAGAATAGAATAGAGCTTGACAGCAAATTCGAGGGTACCAGGACAGGTGTAAAAGCAGCTCTGGGAAGTAGACTGTTTGGCACCCATGTTCAAAGATATTTCAGAAGTTCATCAATTTGTTTCTAGTTAGGTAGTACATAGGTGTCAAGTTGGCTCTTTGAACAGTCTTCAGGACTGGAATGTAGTTTATTATGTCTAATAAGAATATGAGGAAATAAAATTCATCTCTGAAAGGGCCTAGGATCCCTCGCTTGGGGGATGTGAGTGGTGAAACTAGTTTTTAAAAGACTTTCAGAATCTGAAATGTTTATCATGATCGCAAACCATGGAGAAGCCTGAGAGTGAGTAAATGGAGCAGTTTCCTGTCATTGGCAATTCTCTTTTAGTTTATTGGCCATCTTGGTTACTTTTTCATTGCAGGAACAAAATACCTAAAACTCACAAGTTAAAGTAGGAGACCTTTTTTTGGCTCACAGTTTGTAGAGGGTTCAGTCCATAGTGGGCTGGCTCCAAGGCAAGGCAGCATGGCTGAGAAGAAACAGGTTGTGGCATGGCAGGTAGGAAGCAGTGAGGGATCAAGGAAGGATATAGTCGCTTCCAGGTCACACTCAGAGCGACTCAACTCTTCCACCAGGTCTCATCTCCCAACATGAACATTATACTCTGCTCCACATCAGTGGACTAATCCAGAGGACTGCATTAATGCAGAATTTAAGTGAGTAGGTTGTTATAGATTGTATTTTCAGAACACATACCTGTCTCTCATTTCTGCTATGCATGAATCCTACATGTTCTCAAAGGAACTTCTGAACACCATATTTGGTGTAATTCTCTCTTATACTTATTGGGCTACAGTGGGAGAAAGGGGCTGATTGTCCATGACAAAATCAGAAGGCTAAGAATGCAGCCTAGTTGGTTTGTTCAGTGCACTCAAGTCAGGAATATCAGATTCTATGGAAAACACTGGTTTGGCCAGGACATGTAGATCATGATAGAGGTTTCTTTCCACACTGAGTTCCCCTGGCACACAGTTTCACGTAAAAAAAACAAGGGCAAAGCTCAGAAGTGGGAAGCAGACACAGCTGGAAGTCTGAAACTCAAAACAGGACCAAATCTTGACAATGCTAAGATCCATGCTTTCCACCTTTCTGTTCCAGTCCACTAGCAACATTAATAGCTTTGACAGGAGAATCTCTATGGTGTATGGGAAATAACTGACATCTTATTTCAGAGTTAATCCACTACACTGGGATAGAATTTTTATACTCATTTTAAGTATAGTTCAATAACTTTCAAAAATTATTCTCATCAATATATTTTCATACACTGAAAAGAAACAGTAAAATGTGTATCACTACCAAATAAATAGCTTTTTATCCCTCTTTGGGGTCAAACTCCAGTCTTTCTTTACAGCCTAGAAAAGTACTGATCATTTTGCTGTCATTAAAGATAATTTTCCTTACTTAGACTTTACATAAATGGAGACAGGCAGTGTGCTCCTTTGGCCCTTACTCATTGTTCAAAAAAGTCTTTGAAGATCATCCAGTCGTCCCTGTTTTTGCATTCATCAGAAGGAAGTACTTTTGTTGTTGAAGAGTATTTACCAGATGAATACACTATGCTTTGTTTATAATTTACTCTTTTGGGTTGTGGACATTGAATTATTTATGTCTTGGGTCTGTTGCAAATATATTATTAGTAATACATGCTTTATTGATGACTGGTGATGCTAAACGAGTTTTTAGTAGCATGTTCTTCACATATAGCTACATTGGTGAGGTGGTGTTTTTTCTCTTAGGACTTAAATTTGATTTGTTTATGCTCAGTTCAAGATAGTTTAGACTACGGTACCTAATAAGCTATTAAATTCATATATTAGATTTTTTGGATTCAATTTTTCATTTGGTTATTTTTGTAATTCTCATTTCTCTTGTGATTATATTCCACTTTGCCTATAATTCTTAGATGATTTTAATTGCCGTTTTAAAATGATTGTCTAATAACTCCATCATCTCTATCATTTCTGGTAACTTTTTACTGAGTCTTAAAAATACTTTTGGTAGACCACTCCTCTACTTTAGAAGGATCTTTGGTGAGCTGTGCTAAAGCTTGGTGGAGGAGAGAGACCCTGTGCACTGCCTCTGTACCACCAAGGGAACCTTAGTGAGCTGTGGGGAGGACACTGCCCATCACTCCTCCAACATCAAGGGAGCTTTGGTGAGCCACACTGAGCTGCGAGGGAAGGAAGAGATGTTATACAGAACCCCTCATAAATACAACATGCTCCATCTGGAGAAACTCAGCTGCTTGGCCCATCCTCCTACACCAGAGGACAGACAGCCAGTGGTAATTGCCTGGGACATGGCAACCAGCTCATCTGGAGGAACCCAGGGTAAATCGATTCTAACAAGGGGAAACACTTTACATACAAACCCTAATTTAAAATTGGTTCTGTTATACAACTATAGACTTTGCTCCTATGGTAGAAAGGACAAAATTAATAGTTAACACAGTTTTTCAATACCTAAATTATGCTTGATAATATCATTATTGCTAGTTGTATTACTGAAGCTAGGATGTCGCATCTGTTGTAATCAGTTCTTTGTGTAACAATATTGTGAAGCTATGGGGTAATAACCTCAATATACCCTACACCAAAAACTGTGGACAGAGCCAAACAGAAACCAGCATTACACTTTCAGTTAACTGGGGCGGTAGGACCTTGGGACAGACACAAAGCAAGAATCTCCTACACACAGAAGATATCCTTGAAGAACAAACTTTTCCTAGGAACACTTTGATAATAGTGATATAGCTAGCTACCTACTACCAAAACACATAGGACCATCACAGAAAACAACAAAAATTTTTTTTCTTGAAATAGAAATGTCAAGAGGAAGGAGCAAAATGCAATCTCAGATCCCTAGCCCATCCAGAACAGGTCCACAGGACAGTGATATAGAAAGAATTGGAAATAACACACCTGAAATTTCTAAAATGATAGCAACTGAAATAAATAAACAACTCCAGGAGGCTATAGAGTAAATCAGATCAGAAATAATCTCTCAGGTAAAAAATGAAATGACAAACATAATGAAAGAATTGCTGAGCATGTCTAAAGGAGACATAGTTTAAAAAATAGAGGAGCGTAGAAAAATGATGAAACCTTGAATGAACAATATAGGGTAGAATTAGAATGCATGATATAGATTCAAAGAGATATCCAAGAAAATAAAAATTCCATGGGAAGCTGGCAGAACTACTTGAATGAAACTGAAGATAGACTTTCAGACTCTGATGACAGGATTTCAGCTGGCAATCACAAATGTAAAGATCTCTTAAAAATAACAAAGAACCAGGAAATAACAATTCAACACTGTAAGATGATGCAAAGCAACACAATATAAGGCTGATAGGCATTAGCAAGGAAGGAGGATTCAACATAAATGACATAAGACTATTTGCAGAAGTAACAGCAGAAAATTTCCCAAGCATGGAAAAAGAATCTAACACAGGTAACTGAAGCATATAGTATTCCAATTAGTCATAAACAAATTAAATCCATACCTCGGCCTACAATACTCAAGATTCCAGAAACTGAGCACAAGAACAGCCTATGAAAACCTGTTAGAGAAAAGAAATAGATCACCAATAGAGGAAAGCCCATCAGAATTACAGCAGACTTCTCAACACAAACCATCAAGTCAAGAAGAGATTAGACTCAAATATTTCAAGTCCTGAAAGAAAACAGCTTCCAACCTAGATTGATATACCCTACAGAACTATCTTTCAAAATTAATGGAGAAATAAAATACTTCCACAAAAAAAAAACAGCTGAAGAAATTCATGACCATGAAACCAATTTTAAAAGGAGTACTGAAAGATATACAGGAAAGAGATAAAAATGACTGCAATTCCAAAAACAGCAGCAGAAAAAAACACATCAAGCAGGATAAGCAATTAAATAGAAGGGAAAACTAAGGAACCAGCACCAGAAAAATAACACGCCAAAGATAAACCAATACATATCAGTTGTAACCATTGATGTAAATGGGCTTTATTCAGCAATCAAAAGGAACAGATTGGCAGAGTGGATCTAGAAACAAAATCCAACAATATGCTGTATACAAGAAACACATTTAACATAAAGGAAATTCATAGGGTGGAAAGCAATACTGCACATGATAGGAACCTAGCAAAAAGGTAGCTGGAAACTTCAAGAGGAAGAGATAACAATCATAAATATATATGCACCAAGTATAGGAGCACCCAACTCTATAACACAAATATTAATAGACATGAAAAATCAAATAAGAAATAACACAATTTTAATTGGGGACCTTAACACCCCATTATCACAAAGAGATAGATCAACTAGACAAAAATTTAGCAAAGAAATCACACACCTGACTCAACCTTGTGAAAAACTGGATTTAGTAGATCTTTACAGAGTATTCCCCGCAACACATCAGATTGCACATTGTTCTCAGCTACTCACATTACATTCTCTAAAATAAGCCATATACTAACCCACAGAACATGCTTAAGTAAATGCAAAGGAATTGTAATTATGCATATTATTTGACCACAGTGCAATGAAGTTGGAAATTATTGACAAAAGAACCTGCAAAAGTTCCATAAACACATGGAAACTAAATAACACCCTCCTGAACAACCAGTGGGTCACAGATGAAATCAAAGAAGAGATTAAACAATATCTACATTGAAGCAGAAATGCAAATACAATTCACTGGAATCTGTGGGATGCAATGCAAGCAGTCCTCAGAGGGAAATTTATAGTGGTGAATTCTCACATCAAGAAAACAGAATAAACACAAATAACATAATGCTGGTCCTCAAGCTTCTAGAAAAGGAAGAACAAGTCAAGCCCAAAGCGCAAAGGAGGGGGGAAAGTACAATGATGAGAGCAGAAATGAGCACAATAGGGAATAAAGAACACAATACGGAGAATTAATGAATTGAAGAGTTGGTTCTTTGAAATAATAAAATAAAATTAATAAATCTCTAAGCAACCTTTAAAAGAAGGGAAAAAACCTTCAGATTCATGCAGTACAGAATATCAAGGGTAGAATCACTCCAGATCTGGTGGAAATTTAGAACATCATCAATATCTACTTTGAAAATCTTGGGGCTGGGGATATAGCTCAGTGGAATAAGCACTTGCCTAGCAAGCGCAGGGTCCTGAGTTCGATCCCCAGTACCGCAAAAAAAAAAAAAAAAAAAAAAAAAGAAAATCTTTACTGACATAGGATGGAAGACACAGAAGAAATGCACAGATTCTGAGAAACAGATAAAGTGCCAAAGCTGAATGAAGAACATATAAGCATTCTGATGAATCCAATATTCATTGATAAAATTGAAAACATTTAAAAACTTACCAACAAAGAAATGCTGATGTCCTGATGAATTCACAGGGGAATTCTATCAGAAATTTAGAGAAGATTTAACCTCAATACTCCTCAAACTAATGAAGTAGAAAGGGAAGCAATTCTCCCTAATTCATTCCTAGAACCAAGTATTACCCTGCTACCAAAACCAGAGAAAGACCCAACCACAAAAGAAAAACACAGGCCAATCTCCCTAATGAACATAGATGCAAAACTCCTTAATAAAATACTAGCAAACTGAATGCAGCAAATTATCAAGAAGTTTATACACTATGACCTAGTAAGATTCATCCCAGCAATGTTTGGAAGTTTCAATAAATACAAATAAATAAATATAACACACTATATCAATAGAGCCAAAGAGAAAAATCACATTATCATATCAATAGATGTAGAAAAGCTTTTGATAAAGCCCAACACTCATTCATGCTAAAAATCCTACAGAAAATCAGAACAGACAGTCTTTACCTCAATCTGATGAAAGCCATCTATGACAAACCAACAAAAACGGAAAGCTTTTACTCTAAAATCACGAATGAGACAAGAATATCTACTATCACCACTTCTATTCAGTATACTTCTGGAAATGTTAGCCAGAGCAATTAGACAAGAGAGAGAAATAAATTGGATAAGAATAGGAAACAAAGAATAAAAGTATCATTATTTGCTGAAGACATGATACTCTGTATGGAAGATCCCCAAAACTCTACCAAAACATGTCTATATTTAATAACCAAATCTAGTAGCATATTGGAATACAAAGTCAACACTCAAAAATCAATAGTATTCCTGTACACAAACAACAAATTTACTGGTTTAGAAATTAGGGAAACCTCATCCTTCACAATAACATGCAAAAAAATGAAATACTTTAGAAGCAATCTAACAAAGGAAATGAAAGATCTATACATTGACAATTACAGTACTCTGAAAAAAGACATCAAAGAGGATTTCAGAAAATGGAAAGATGCTTCTTGCTCATGGATAGAAAGAACCAAGACTGTGAAAATGGCCATACTTCTAAAACCGTTATACAGATTTAATGCAATCCTAATCAAATACCATTACCATACCTCACAGATCTAGAGAAAACATTCCTAAAATTCATCTGGAACCAGAATAGACCAGAATAGCAAAGGCAATCCTGGGAAACAAAGGCAAGGCAGGATGCATCACAATCCCATACTGGAAGCTATACTACAAAGCTACTGTGATAAAATCAGTATGTTGCTGTCAAAAGAAACCAGAGCTTCTGATCAATGGAACAGATTATAAGATGTAGACAAGGGTACAAACACACTCAGCCACCTTATCATTAACGAAGGCACCAAACATGTTCACTGGAAGAAAGACAGACTCTTTAATAAATGATGATGGAAAAACTGGCTTTCCACATGCCAAAAACCAAAACTAGACCCATGTCGATCACTATGCACTAAAGTCAAAATGGAGCAAAGATCTAAATATTAAAGAGAACGACTACATCTACTAGAACAGAGTGTAGGTAGAAATCTTGAAGACACAGGGGTAGGCAGAGAGTTCATGAACAAAAACCAAACTGCAGGGGAAATACTTCAAAGAATCAACAACTAGGATCTCATCTTATTAAGAAAGTTTTAACACATCAAAAGAAATCACCAACAGAATGAAAACATGCACAAACTGGGAAAAAATTTTAGCCTACTGTCCCTTAGACAAAGGACTTCTATCTAGAACATACAAAGAATTTTTTTTTAAAATCCGACCCAAAATTCAAAGACTCAATCCAAAAATAGGCATCTGAGATGAGTACACACTTCTCACATGGAGAAATACAAATGGCAAACAAATATATGAAAAAATGTTCAACATTACTGTTCATCTAAGGAATGCAAATTAAAACAACACTGAGATTCCATATCACTCCAGAAAGAATGGCTATTTTAAAAAAATCAACCCGTAACAAATTCTGTCCAGCCTGTGGAGAAAAAGGAACCCTCCTCCACTATCGCTGGAAGTGTAGACTGGTACAACAACTGTGGAAAACAGTGTGGAGATTCCTCAAAAAAATAGGATTAGAGGTTCCATTCAACCTGGATAGTCTTTTTTCTGGGTATTTTCACAGAACAATAAAGATATCATGGGCTGGGGATATAGGTCAGTGGAATAAGCGCCTGCCTAGCAAGCGCAGGGTCCTGAGTTTGATCTCCTGTACCACCAAAAAAAATAAAAATAAAAAAATAAAGACATCATATCACAGCAAAATATATGCACCCATGTTGATAGCAGGACAATTTGTAATAGCTAAATGTTGGAAACCAAAATGTCCATGAACCAAAGAATGAATAAAAAAGGTGTCGCATTTTTACACCATGGGGTATTACTCAGCTATAAAGAAAGATAAACTTTTATAGGTAAATAGATGCAAATAGAGACCATACTCATAAGTGAAATAAATCAGACTCACACGTGTAAATTTGGTATTATCTCCCTATTGTAAGAAACTGAAAGAGTAAATAAGATCCAAAAGGTACAGTAGATGTTGTTGAAGAGCAAGAAACTGCTCAAAAGGAAAGAACTCAGATAGGGGAAAGGAGAAAAGAATAAATAAATAAATACATATATATGTGTGTGTGTGTGTGTGTGTGTGTGTGTGTGTATCTATCTTATGTACACATAGCTATATATATATACATATACATATAGCTATCTTGCATGTATGTATATACACAAGATAGTGATATATATATATAGCTATCATACACACACACACACAAGATAGCTAAGATAATTGTGCTACTAATTTCTATTAATCCAATGAAAGGAACAGTTAGTGTTTATATTGTTTGATCAATCTTACATGCTTACATGTTTGAGGATAACAATATGCAATATAATAATCATTGTTAATTTGCTATCATCTTGTTTTGAAATTCTATACCATTTATATTTTTATTATCTTTAAAATAAAAAAGTAAAACAAAATTGGTATACATTACAGTTTCTTGTTTCTTGTCCTATCTAGTTAGTTTTGACTAAATATTTGTCATTGATTAGGGTGTTGATTGTTTATATTGTATTGGCTTTCAATGTGTGTTAAGGTCTGTTTTGTCAGATAGTCAAGTAAATTGAAGGTTAATCTTGAATATTTTCCAGCTTCTTTTGAGTTTTTGATTACTCTGGGTGTATTAATTATTGAGGAATACATTTATTTCCTAGTAGTGCTATGACAAATCACCACAAATTTAGAGGCATAAAACTCATAATTCATGCCAAGTGTGGTGGTACATGCCTATAAAGCCCAGAACCTGGCAGACTGAAGTGGGAGGTTCTCTATGAATTTGAGACCAGCCTGAGCTACACAGTGAGTTCACGGCCAGCCTAAACTGCAGAGTTAGACCCTATCTCAAAAAAATTGTGATTTATTATTCTATATACTTAAAAGTCCCCAATCTGAAATGAGCAGCCTCATGCCCTAAAGTCAATGAGCCAACACTCTTGTTTCCTCTTGTGTTGTCTTTATGAGAACGTCTTTATTTTTACTCTATTAATTTTACTGGTACAGTTTAGATACACACTCTGATCATATTCATCACAGCGAATTTACACCTGTACACGATATGTTTTGGTTCCTCTTTTTCCCCATTTCCTCTCCTCCCTTCAAGCCCTCCCTCTCCCTTCACTTACAAAGCTTAGTTTCCATTTCATTCTTCTTTTCTGCTTTCTTTCCCTCTCCCCCACTCTAATTCCCCTTACCTTTTGAACCTTCTTACTTCACAATATCTATTATACATTTTAATTTCTTATTTACACTTTAAGTTTCCCACATCGGAGAGACAATATGATTTTTACATATGTGTGTCCAATTTATTTCACTTAAGAGTATGGTCTGTAGGTGCATCCATTTACCTAGAAATGTCTCAGGTTTATCCTTCTTAATGGTGGAGTAGTACTGCATTGCATATAAAAAAGACCCACATCTTTATCCATTCCTTGGTTGATGGGCATTTGGGCTGTTTCCATGATTTAGCTATTACAAACTCGCTACTATAAACATGGGTGTGCATATATCTCTGTGGTCTGATGCTTTTTTAACTCTTTTGGGCAGATATCAGTAGGGGAAATAGCTGGGTCACATGGAACACCTAGTCCTAATTTTTATGGGAATCTCCACAATGATTTCTACACTAGTTGCACCAGTCTACACTCCCATCAAGAGTAGAAAAGAATTCCTTTCCCTCACAGACTGTCCAGCATTTGTTATTGGTTGATTTCTTAATAATATCCATTCTTTCTGGGGTGAGATGGGATCTCAGCATTATTTCATTTTGCTTCTTTTGAATGACCAGTGATGTTGAACATATTTTCATGTATTTATTGCATTTGTATTTCTTCACATTTGTATTTCTTCAGCTAAGAAGTGTGTATTCCTCTCAGACGCCCATTTTTTGATTGAGCCTTTAAATTTAGGGGACTCTGATATTTTTCAATTCTTTATATGTTCTAGATATTAGTCTTTTATCTGAGGAACAACTGGCTAAATCTTTTTCCCACTGTGTGGGTTGTCTTCTTACTCTGTTGTTCATTTCTTTGTCTATGAAAAGCTTTTTAACACGGTGAGATCCCAGTTGATTCTTTATAGTATTTCCTGTGTGATTGGGGCTTTGTTCCTGAAGTCTTTGCATACACCTATATCTTCAAGATTTTACATAGTCTCTCCTCCAGCAGATTTAGTGTTTCTGCTTTTTAAAATCTTTTTCTATTTTAAAGAAAAAACTAACAATAAAAATGATACAGAATTTCCAAACAAGATGAGAGGAAATTAACAATGGTTATTCTATTGCATATTGTTATCTTCAAAGTAGTTGCTCAGATTATCAGATACAGGTGTGAAAAATTGATCAAACAATAGTGTTTCTGTTTTAATATTTAGATCTTTGATCTATTTTGATTTTAGATTAGTGCGTGGTGATAGACAAGAGTCTAGTTTTAGTCTTTGGCACGTGGAAAGCCAGTTTTTCCAGCACCATTTATTAAAGAGCCTGTCTTTCTTTTAGTGAACATGTTTTGTCCCTTTGTCAAAGATGAGGTAGTTCAGTGTGTTTTGAGGTTTTATGCTTATTCAGACGTGTTCCGTTGATCCTTGGGTCTCTTTTTTTCTTTTGCCAGTACCATGCTGTTGCCAGCTTTCTTTTCCTCATTCCCAGAGGCATCCATTCCTTGGTGCAGGCTCCCTGCCACCTTTGATGCCAGACCGATGCCATTCCTGCATCCTTGTGATACTGAGCCTCTACTGCTTTTCCTACTTACCAGAACCTTTGTGATTATATTGGGCCCAACCATATAACACTGTCTCAGAATTCCCCATTTAATAAATTTGGTTCCATCTGCATGTATGACTCTCCCTTATGTTATTTAATATAACATGTTCATAGGTTTTAAAGATTCAAATATGAAAATTTCCAGAAAGCCATCATTCTTCTTACCACAAAACATAACTTTTCTGTGTTATCTACTGAACTGCAAAGGTTTTACAGAGTTCTTTCCAGTGAGAATTCAAACGTATCCCAGCTCTGTAAATTTTTAGAATAGTTCTTATAGAAACTCAGGATTCCATTCTTGCTTGCATATCTTTATTGTGAGAGAACAAACTTCATGGAATTATCTGCGGACACTTGGAGTTCCTTCCTCTCTGTTATTCTGCCAGAGAAATGCCAATCACGTCAAGCAGCACAACTCCTTTCTCAGCTCTATCTGTTCATCAAGATCGTTGTGCCTTACTGGGCCCTCCTTGCACTGCAACTTGAAAATCATCTCAGACAGAAATCCACCTGGATTTGGGGATCACTTTGACACTTCCTTGATCTCACAGCAATCACAGACCCACACTACCTATATACCAAGGCTGATAAGCACTTTATTTTCTAGTTTTGTATTTATTTAGTTTGGGAGAACAAGCATCTTACCAGTTATTTCAACTTTACTGTAGTGGTACCTTGTCTACTTCATTTTGACTACATTGGTATCATCAAAAGTACAAGTTGGACTTTCAGCATATGGGGCCAGTAGGAAGCAGCTATATTATAATGAGTACAATTTTTACAGATGTACTTTTCTGGTTGTTTTTTAAATACTTGCTCACATGTATGCACAGACTGTCATTTTAAGTATCTCATTTCTATAAAATCATTGTAAACCTGTGAAACCATTGACTAACAACTCAGTACTCTTCAGGATAGCATGTGAAATAAATGTGTGATTATGTACTTATGTGCAGCGTATGTTTGCACATGGCAGTTTATGACCATTACATAAGAAAATTACAAGTTTAAGATAATTAAACTGAAGAAGAAATGTGCAAAATTCATCATCCACATGATATTTTTGAAAAAGATAATATTGTACTTGAATTAATTTTACATGTCAACAAATAAGTTGTGAGATATACACAATTTCTGACATACTATGGTATGACTGACCAAAATGAAAAATCAACAATAGCTTAAATTTCATAGTTTAAAAATATTAAATAATAAACAGGAACTAAACGTTCGTGGAAAAGTTGGAGGAGAAAGAGTGTGTAGTGTGTACAAAAACATACATACATCTTATGGATTCTTTTTTTCTAGGGGGTCGTGAATGATAATCTAAGTTTTAGTTTTAGAATTTCCTTATCTGTAGTAATTTCTGCTAAGATTTCTTATCACAGTATTCATCATGAAGATGCTTTGTGGAAGTCAGTTATAATCCCCAATTTACAGTTCCACTTATTTCATCAACCAGACCATCCCTGGGTGGGTCTAAGTTACTTGTCTTTCTTTAGCGTTGGTCATGATGTTTGGTTTCTTTCTATCTGATATAGTTCACGACAGCTCCAGAATTGTGACTGTATCGTGAAGTCTCTGGATTCTGTTGCCTTCCTCCTAATATTATCAAACTCTTTAGTAGGCAATGTACTTTATCAGACTCTGTTGCGAACTTCATCTCTGGGATGACATTATAGATGTCATTTAAGGTCTTGAACACTTCCTTAGCTGAGCCATGTACAATCCACATGTGGGCAGTTTAGAGTAAAATGGATATTTAGGTGGAATTTATATGTAGAATCTCCCTCAATGATTCCCTTATTTCTAGGTTTCCCTATCCACTGTTCAGTGTGTATGGTTGTCTTGAAGTTTATCATCTGCTTTTCCAATGAAATATACTACAGATTTTTAATATGAACCTAAGCCACAGAACCTGCCATTGAGTGCAGCTATACCGCACTTTGAAATCTATGGAATGGTGAAGTTATCCATCCTATTGCCCTTCAGTTTTTGATTGAACATATTGCTTCATCTTCTTCTTGGTTATTTAGCCAAGTATTTTTTGTCTTTTTTTATTTTATTTTTATTTGTCTAGAGTCGTGGTGGTGAACAGTGGCTGTTTGTTATCACTGTAAGCTCTAAAAAGTTCGTTACCACAGGTCTAGAGGATAGAATTGAAATCCTCAAGAGAGTTTATCTGCTTAAGACCTAATTGGCTACAGAATGATTTCTGTTAAAGACTTATTTTGGTGTTCTTGTAAAACAAACAAACAAAAAAATGTAATTGACAGTGGCAAAATTTCTTCTACTTGAGCTCTTAGTAGTAATTTTAGAAAATACTGAACGGTGAAAAATAAATAGATCCATGATCCTTCATGTTCCACTGGGGATTTAAAATCTAAATAGATATAATATTTGTACGCAAATAATTAATGCTAGGCAATTCACATGTAGTTGATGCAACAGAACACAAGGAATCAAATTTAAGCTCAGAAACTCAGTTATTGAGAGCTTACTCTTTGCCATACACTACACAAGCTATGGGGGTCTAAAATTCAAAAAGATAATTTCTCACTTCCAAATATCAAAATTCTTTTGTGCCATGAAGGAGAGTACAGGCCTGGCAGCACAAGCAAGACTGGATCTATCAGACCTAGGGACCGCTCAGGAGCACCACTGCCCCCTTCTCATACATTCTGAGAACATTCCAAGAAACAGAATGCTTCAAAATTTCTGAAACACCATATAAATTCTTTTTGGATCATCTGTGAGGTTACAAGCAGGAGAGGATGACAAAGGGTGGGGTAAGAAGTATACAAGGTCCTTACTCTGGAAGTCATAATAATATGGTGATGGGGCCTAACATGAAGCCAGTTATACCCTGGTGGTACGTGTGTTGTTGCACTAAAAATGGTCAAAACATCTGCATCAGTTCTCTGTACATTGGCTGGGTTACCAGAGTACAGTTCTAGTAGGCTAAAAGTCCGAGTTCTAGTTCCTGGCAGGCTGACTGTCCCAGAAGACTGTGAGAATCTGTGCCTTGCCTTCCTCTTACCTGCTGGGGGCTTCTCCCTGACATCTTTGATGTTCACTGTTTATTGAAGTATCGCCCTGATCCTCAAATTCTTCCTCATCAGGTGGTTTTCTTGTGTATATATATGTATGCAAATTTAGTCTGTTAACATTCATGTCTGATTGCCACACTGTTCATAGTCTTCAACAATTTTATCTCCAAGTCAGACTACATTTGGAGCTATTGGAATGGGAATGTCATCCTATCAATTTTAAGAGTATACAATTTAGCTTATAATGATATCATACGGTTTATGTATTTATTTATTGTCCTGAGTATTGAATTTGGGACCTTTGCACTAACCTGAATCTCCAGTCCCTATTATTTTTATTTTTAGACAGGGTCTCAGTCTCTACGTTGCCCAGGGCTTGAACCTGGGATCTTCCTTAGCCTCCCAGAGTGGTGAGACCGCAGGTGTGCACCACTGTGCCTCATGACTGCCCAATGGTCTGTATTAACTATATTTTCACTGTGAAGGTGAAGACTGAGCTAATTACTAGATATAAATATTCATTTTCTAAGAAGAGAATTTTCTCTCTTTGAGAGAATAATTTGTTTTCTTTGAGAGTAGAGGAGGAAAGAGGGCAAGAGATGGAAAGATAGACCTGAATACAGATCAAAGTAGAAGTATTTGAAAAATAAACAAACCCGGGTCTTCCTGTGTCTCTGAGCTGTGACCTCCGTGAGGATATCTGTATCAAGATACCCTTTGTCCTGCTGCCTGTAATTTATTTTCCTGGCTGCCTTGTTCTGGGTCCTTACACCCTGGCTCCTGTTGAATATGCTCCCTCTTTGCAGAGACAAGGAAGTTGCTCCAGTAAGTGGTGGGTGCTGGCTTTCCACTGTAAGAGAATGCTCTGCTGGCGGCCATTCGCCGTGTCTGTTCTCTGGTTCCCACTTTTAGGGCAGCAAAGTTCTTGCTTGGGTCTTCACTATTGCAGCCTGGTGGAATTCCTCCCATTTAAACCCAGGGAAAATGGACTGGAGCGCCCAGGAGTCTTCCCTCCTCCACTGGTGTTTCACACGCAGCCTCTACAGGGCCCAAAATCACCCTCTGTAGTGACTACTGTGTTTCTTCTCCTCCACATCAGCCAGCCTCCTTGGGTCAGCCTGGCTTGACCATGTCCCCGGATGGCACTGGGGACTGTCCCCACCACTGACTCTGTTCCCCCTTGACATTCAGGGGATGTTAGTCCTGCCTTTATTTTTGGAGCATATTTGTGCGGATATGGGATTTTTACTTGATGAGATTTATTTGTCTTTCAGCAACAGGAATTTATCATCCTGCTGCCTTCTGGGTTCTCTCCTCTCCCGTGCAGTTTGCTGTCAAGTGAAGAATGTTTCTGTTGCTCCTAACTTGTTTACCTTATGCAGGTTTCAAGGTTCTGCTTGCATCTTTTGTTCTCAGCTGTTGACTCTGAGGGATGGGTGTGATCCCTGCTGGGACAATGTCATAGTCATGTCGTTTCCAGCACAATGTTCCCATTTCTTACATCAGGCTCAAAATATTTGTTTTAATTTTTGCACATGATTTGCTTTATTTTCAAAATTAGAGTATAGATTTAAAGTCATCATTCTAACATTAATTCATCTGAGAAAAATTTCTAATGTAATTTTCCAAGTCTCAGTCCTTCTTTCTTTTTCTTTCTTTCTTTCTTTCTTTCTTTCTTTCTTTCTTTCTTTCTTTCTTTCTTTCTTTCTTTCTTTCTCTCTCTCTCTCTTTCTTTCTCTCTCTTTCTGTCTTTCTTTCTTTCTCTTTCCTTCTTTCTCTTTTCTTTCTTTCTCTTTCTCTCTTTCTCTCTCTCTTTCTTTCTTTCTTTCTTTCTTTCTCTCTCTCTTTCTTTCTCTCTCTTTCTGTCTTTCTTTCTTTCTCTTTCCTTCCTTCTTTCTTTCTCTTTTCTTTCTTTCTCTTTCTTTCTTTCTTTCTTTCTTTCTTTCTTTCTTTCTTTCTTTCTTTCTTTCTTTCTTTCTTGCCTTCTTTCTTTCATTGAAATTTCAAGTACTATTGTGGTAACTCTGAATTCCTGTTTCACCCTGGAATCCACCCTCTCCACCCCAGAGGGCATATCTGTTGTATTGTTGAAATCATACTCTTACATGTGTCTTCTCTGTGGAGCCTGTCTCCACAGCAGCACATGGCCCTGGAGTTTCATCTCTATTTCTGTCCTCCTAGGGGTCATACTGTATCCCTACAGCTCAGTGGTCAGCCGGTGCCTCTTCTGAGGCACACCCTGCCCCAGCAGGATTCATGCCTTCTGCTGACAGGCCCTTGTGTGGCTTCAAGAGCACCGGCTCAGGCTGTGCCCCCTCATAGGGTTCGTTCCTCAGGGTCAGCAGCCCCATGTGCTCAAATCGGACTCTCTGGGGTCTCTCTGTAGTGGACTCACAGCTTTGTATGTACATTCCAGGCCACCAGAGTCATAGGAAGCAGGTAAATGTCCCCTGTCCTGTACCATTCCCTGACCTCTCTGCCAAAGTTCTAAATAGGAAGGTGGTTTACTGCTTGTCCTAACCAGGAACACCACTTTGGACTCCACAGAGTACTGGCTGTCCCAGCCTGTGGCCAATGTGGCTGCTGTCCCTCATGGCTACTGTGAATGTGAGATCTACCTTTCCAAGCCAGTCAGAGCCCACCAGAATCAGAACCCTTGCATTCTAACTCTCTATTTTTGTTTGTCTCTTTGTTTCAGACAGGGTTTTGTTTTATAGACCAGCCTGGCCTCGAACTCCTGAAAATCCTCTTGCCTCAGCATCCCAAGGGCTGGAATTACAGGCACATGCCACCAGGCCTGGCCATTCTATTCCACCTCTCTTGAAAAACATCCATGCTAATCAGCATGGGGTGGGTGGAGGCAACATCAGACAAAATATCTAGAATGTCACTTTTTTCACCCATGTTTGGATGGCTTTTCTCACATAAATGCTTATCAACTTCTGTATAAGCTTAGTCAAATTCTATAGTCCTAAAATGAAGTTTTAATTCTTTTTCTAATTTTATCATAGATTTGAGGGGGAGAAGATTTTCTGAGCTAGTCATGCTGGAATTAATCTCCATTCTGGAAAACTTGACTCCACTAGCAATTAAATTGTATTAAATTGAGTTCACTTTCCTAATTCCCTGCATTAAATGTGCTCTAGAATACAGGTGATCACAAAGACCCTGATGATTTTCAAAGAGTAAGAGCAATTTATCTCTTAGCTCATCCTAATCGCATTTGTAACTAAAACAAAAACTTAGATCCCGCCAAGTCTGAAAGCCTTCCAAAGTGCCACTTAATGTTCTCTGTCAATGCCTGCCTGGTTTTTACAAAGACCCACTGAGATACAACACGGCTGCGGAGACGATTTGCTTTAATCTTCCCTTGCCCTATTTTGCAGTCCAAGAAAGCTCCTTTAAAGCCCTTTTACATTCTTGAGTGGAGATTGTGTGATTAGGAAAAGCCATAGGGAGAGCCACAGGGCTGTCTGGAAGTGGCCAGAGCATCTTCAGAGCCCTACAAGACTTTGCATTTTCCTTTCGTTGGACACGGTGTCTGCGTGTGGAAGGAGAAGCTGTAAAACCATGCCACAGAACAGTATGTGTTTTTAAAATTTGACTGTTAACCTCTGGGTTTCTTCTTAAGATACTAAGTCATTTAGACATGCTCTTAAAATCAAGCTTCTAAGGAGACGTTTATTATGCTAACATAGGGATACTGGCTAATTCAACTGAATCATTTAAGAAAAGCATAGATTCACTCAAGAAAAAAAAGCCATATCATACACTAGGCTTCAAAAAATAATTTCCTTATGATCTTTCTTTGGAATTTCAGATCTTTAGACATTGTCTGTTTACATGTAACTTCATGGCTGAATTCACCTATTGAAATGAATAGGAAAGCATCAATAAATGCTCAGGACACAGCAGAAAATATTCTATACTGTAAAGGTCTAAACACAGTGGAAGCAAATGTTTGGGGTATTGTCTTTCGTGTCTCTGTTTTAAATTCAGGATTCTACAATGGGTGCTCATTAATTATTTCTGATAAAATATCTGCTATGGTTTGGGTCTTAAATCCTCTCAAAGCTCATATATCCAAAGTCTGGATCTTAGGGCATCAGAGTTTAGAGGTGGAGCTTTTGAGATATAACTGAATTATGAAGCCCTGACCTCTTGCATGGATTCATCTACTATGGATTTGCAGCTTAGTCACTTTGGCAGTGGGGCTTTGCTATAACCCCAAGTGCTCCTTCAACTTCCTAGCACCATGAGGTGAGCAGCTTCATCTACCAGATGCTTCTGCCTTGATGTTCTCACTCAATCTTAAGTGTAGGTGGACCATGCAACTGTGCACTGAAACCTCCGCCATATTAGCCACCCAAATAAATCTGTCCTTTTTTATGCCTCAATTGCTTTTCTAAGCTATTGTGCCAGAGCTGTGGATATCTAACTCAGCTGTTAAGACCAGAAAATAAATTATCAGATTATTCAGTTACATCCTTAAAAGAACAGAATGTTTAAATTCAGTGTATAGATAATTCCCAGATAGAACAAAATTGTAATATCTATCTCTCAAAATTGATGAAAGAGCTAGGTTTTTAAAACACTTTTCATGTGAAAATCATTTCAAGAGTTACTTTATGAAACCCAGACTTTTCCAAATCACTTCATTAAGGTATGATTGACATACAAAAGCTGTAAGTTTAATTATATAACTCATTAAATTAGGAAATAAATGCAGAGCTGTGAAACCATCATCATAATCTACACCATGAATCCATGCCTGTTTCACCTCAAACTCTTTACTATTATTATTTTCTGATAAGAACATGTAACTTAGAATGTATCCCAAAAGGCGAAAGATTTATATGATCTGAAGAGAAACCAGAGTGTATATATATATATATATATATATAGAGAGAGAGAGAGAGAGAGAGAGAGAATGTATCCAGTTGGGCAATTTTGAATATGTAATGCAGTATTGCTAACTACAGATACCATGCTGAAAGGCAGACCTACAGAACTGAGTCAACCTTTACAAGTGAAACTTAAAAGTCTTTCACTAATCCCTTCTGCTTCCTCTGTATTGTCATAAATTGGAACGTTGCCTTTCTTTTTAAGATTGATAGCTTTTTCTATGCATATACCACATGCATAAGTTCATTCATTTATCCGACCAGGGAGAATATCTTGCTTCCATGTATTGGCTGTTGTAAGAAATGTCACAACAAGCATATATCTCTTTGACACTTTAGTTTCTTTGACTCCAAATCAAGAATTTGATGACTAAATCTAATAGTAGTTCCACTGTTAAATTTTTTAGGCGCTTCCACAGGGGCTGTACTAATTTACATCCCATGAACGTCCACAAGCTTGCTTTGTGTCCACCTCCTCTCCAATATTTGCTATCTATCTATCATCTAACTAAAACAGCCATTCCAACAGGTGTGTGCTGATAGCTAATTGTGGGCAAATACAGTTCATAAATGGTGGAAATTCCATAGAAGTTTCTTTCTTTTTTTTTTTTGTCTTTTTGAGACAGGGTATCACTATGCAGTTCAGACTGGCCTTAAGCTCACTTTGTAGCCCAGGCTGGTCTCAAACTCACAACAATCCTCCTGACTCAGCCTCCTGAGTGCTGGGATTATAGGCATGCACCAAAATTTCTTTTGAATCACTTTATCTGTGCTATTATTGCAACAGTGGCTTTTAAAAGATGAAAGATTTATATGCTCTGAAGAGAAACCAGAGTGTGGCAACAATGGCTTTTAAATAATATTTTCTTTCTTTTTTCTGATTACTTTCTGCTTCTCAGAGAGGGTACATTTTACTTTGGTAGAACTAAGTGTTAAACCATATGATTAAGAGGAAAAATATATGGATAATCAGACTGAACATTTGTATGGAAATAACACAAACTGGAGAGCTGATAAACAATAAAAATTTATTTTTCACAGTTCTGGAGCCAGAAGCCCAAGATTCAATTACCAGTAGATTCAGTATCAGGTGAGAGCCCTCTTCCTGTGTTAGGGAATTTCTTGCTATGAGTTCAACGGTAGAAGAGGCAAGGAGGTATTTGGAGTTTCTTTGATAAGAATATTAATTCTGTTCTTGAGTATTCTAACCCCAAGAACTAATCTCCTCTCAAAATGCCCCCATTTTTATACCAGGACCTTGGGAATTACAGTTTCAACATATGAATTTTGGGTGGACAAAACACACATCATAGCAGTGTGTATACTTAATTTCCTTGTTAATTTCTTCTTTTCTCTGAGTGTTATGCTTTCCCACAGATGTTAGTTTCAATAAACGCACTTCATCTGACAAACCCAGAAGACTCTTCTTCCTCCACGAGGTGACAGGCAAGCCCTGCATGGTGACACTCACCAGGGAACCAAGAAGGAATAAGGCACCCCTGGGGGAAACACTCTCTCTCAGGCAAGGCAACAGTGACCCTGACCTTTGGGCAAAGGTCAGATAGAGCAAAGCCTTGAGGAAGATGCCTCCAGAAAGACAGGGACAGAGGCACGAAAGTGCGATCAGCACTCCAGAGGGATTAGTTTCTCCAGCTTCTTACTTTGGGCAGCTTAAGCTACTGCCCTACTGTCATTATGTGACAGTAGGTGAATCATAAAATTTTTAATAAAAAATTTGTACAAAGAACATCATACATTGTTATCTAAAGCATGGATGGAGAAGCAGAAATAGAAAGCAGAGGTCATACTCTTAGCAGCTACAGGAGGAGAAAGGTCAAATAGGGAAGACTAGTGTGAGGCCAGGGAATGCCCAGTGAGTGAGATGTAACTTAACATCAAGGAAGATACTCTTTCCTGCACTGAAATTTCAAGTTTGCAGTGATCTCATTGAAATGTTAAGCAAAATGGTGTGGAAGTGCGGAGAGGAAAAGTCCAAGGCACAAAAAGGAGCAAGGTGGACAGGGAATGGAAGAGCCCTGGGAGGTAATTAGGCTGGAGGGAGTGACCGTCCACACTGGTTCCTGTTGAGAATGACTTTGGTATATTTGCTGGTTCAAGGAATATTGTCAAAGAGGATTTCAAAACATTATTTAACAAAAGCTGGTAGGAGCCAATTCACCAGGTAGAATGGGGCAAAGTCCCACAGGTCCCTCAGGTGAACCTTAGGAGACTCCCTGAATGTGAGAGCATTGCCCTACATGTTGTCTGCACTGTACCCACTGCCCAGCACCTTGGTGTCCCACAGAACAGCACTGAGTCAAGCTAGGAAGAACCTAAGGGACCAGAACATGACCCTGAAAGGCAATGTGCCTGGCTCCACAGGAGCAAACCTGCACACAGCCCTCTCCACAGATTCTCCCTGACTGGGCTGACAAGTGGCTGCTCCGAATATTCCTGTTTTAGAAGTTGTGTCCATACCTATGCCTTAGGTATGTCATAGACAGTTCAGCTATGCTTGGTAGAGAAGATATTTTGTATGAAATTGGAGGAATTTAAAAATTAATGTTACCTCTTCGTATTAGAATTTTTAAAGGCGTATTAATGTTTGTGGTAAAACTGTTACCTGTTAGTGTTTCACCTTCGCAATGGCTATCAAATGTTTAATACACCTGAGGAGATAGTAATTCTCCGGATTTGTTGTGATTTGCAAGCACCACGTTTGGAGCTCTGTGGTGCAACCCCTTTCTCCTCAACTCCAGAAGAATACCAGGAGGGGGTTGAGGATGTGAGTGGCCCACAGCACCTATGCTTCTTTGACATCCAGCAGATTTTTCCAAACCCAAAGCGTGATATTCTAGCACTTAATTTCAAAATGCAGCCTAAATCACAGAAGCCATAAGATGTCAAATGATCCCACACTCGCAGGGGGAAAACAGTAAGTAATGAAAAAGCTATGATTGCTTTTCTGTCTCCAGATGACAGTTATCACCTCAATGACCTGCTCCGGGCGGACCAGCCTAAACCCAACACACTAAGCGATAACGTCATCTAACAGGGCAGTTACAAAAATCAATACAAAACCCATTTCAGAGATACTCTGTGTAGGAATCCTGGTGTAATGTTCATTTATTGAATAGGCCTGGGGAAAAAAACGCAACAACTTTTCTGATATATATGCCTCACCTCCCAAGCAAAGGAATTCTGTAGGTAAGCAATAATTGTATTTTTCAATCTATTACTTAGACTCACCATGGCTCAGGCTGGAATCTAATATATGGATGATGGCTATAACTCAATTACAGAGCCCGAGCAGAATCCAAGTGTATTCAAAGAAGAAAGGAACAGAACTGGACAGCTGTGTACGTGTGGGTGTTGTGTGTGAGTGTGTGTCTGAACTCTTGTTCATAAGCTCATCTAGCTGTGCCAATTACTCTCAGAGATTGAAATTTTCAGTAATTATATGTAACAGGATCAAATCATCTCCCATGTTTCTCTGCTCTTATCTTCTCACAGCACAGTAGGCCCTTTGGGGACAAATGTGTCCCTGTTGATAAACAGAGGCACCTTTGCAGTCCTGGGACTGGATGTTGCTGCACCAGGTGGCAGAGCACAGCCAACAGCTGAGACAGATCCTGCACCTGTCCAAACCTAGGCCCAGACAGAGGGGCTGTTAATCTAGAAAAAGCTCACTAAAGAAAGTGTGTAGTGAGGAGTCCCCCTACAGTAACTTGCAAGGAAATATTCCAACAGCTGGTGAAAGATCCTGGGTCAAATTAGTGGCACTCCTGGGAAACACTAACAAAAGCTGTTAAGTCATCCTGTGCCCTAGAAGTCTAATCAGCTCACCCTTCACACTGAGACCATCGCACACGGCCACCACCTGGATATTCTGACTGCAAATGAAAGGCCACGGTAATGTCCCGCAAATCATGGAATATTAAACAAGCACTGCATGGTCAGAGCCATGATTTTCATATTCTTTATGCTAATTTCATAGGGCTAATATTCATGGACCATGATACTTAGTAAAACTAGAAGGAATTGGGTTTTAATTATATTCTCCTCCTCTGTAATTTCCCAAGTAATTATTAATGAAATGACTTAGAAAGTATTATTACAACTGTTCACACTTGTTCTTGAAATTAGGGGAAATTTTGTCTGCCACACAAACACCCACACGCTTCCTCGGACATTTGTGTGTCTCTGTTCCTGTCATCACTCATGGTTGAGATAGATGTGAGCAAGTCTGCTTACTGTCTACCAAAACCACAGATATCTATTTCAGTATTGAGAATCACAGGGGGGAGCATGACCCTGGCCTTGTTCAAAGCCAATCTCCATTATTATTTAGTTTAAAATATCAAGAACACTGTTTTCAAGCTTCAAAGGGCTGTCTTCATTTCTTGACAATGGATGTTGGGTACCATTATTCTCTATTTCTACATTTGAGAACAAAGTTAACAGACTTTAGAGACAGATATCTCTTGTTCACATCATGATTTTCATACACTTTGCAGAATGGGGGCGAATTTCCTAGCAGCTTTGCTCCCAGAGCTGGAATGCACACCAGCCGAGCCAGCATTCACTATGCAGTGCACTAAGATCAGTCTCTCCTTGCATTACTCACGTATTGCCATTTCAAAGAAAATATTAGCTATTATTTCCCCAAGGAATTTATTTTCTAATCTTCCAGTTACCTGAACTGCAGAGTGTGAATCCAAGCCTTGGTGTATGTGAGGGGCTCATGGGTCACATGCCCACTTTCATCACTCTGTACAGGAGAAAAGTGGGCAAGAATTAGACTAGGGGAGAGGTCTTGTAGGTGGTAGCTTTCCTTGAGGACTGCATTAGCTAATTCCATAACCAATGCATCTAGAACCTCTGTGCACCTCCATTTGGCCTCCAGGAAATAGATGATCAAACCTATGGTGACTGAGAGTAGGACCACTGTATCCGTTAAGCTAGAGTTTGCATTTCTGCAGTATTATAAAGGCAACTGGACACACAGAAATGATGAAATAATTTTTATGGTTGGGAAGAAGAAAATTAGAGTAGAAGAGGTATCTTGAGATTGATGTAAAATAGAATGTGATTGAACCCTCTTATGTTTAGTTATTTTTAGTTGCTTTTGTAGTTTGCACTTAAGCTCAGATGAAATATTTTTCTAGTCATTCTTTTGTATAGTGCACAATTATGTTTGGAAGTCAACAAAATAAATCAGATTGTCAATCACAATGGATATCTGCAAATCTTTCTTATGTATGTGGATAATGTATGCAAATGATGTGATAACCCAAGTGATATTAACTGAAGTATAGTCATCATTGTTAAATAAAAAACATACCAATTTACTACAATTGATACACAATATAGGGCTATATGCTACTGTGTTTTAAAATATCTAAATCTACTTCAAGGTAATGAACTAAGTCCTTTCTCAGTGAATCCCTTCATCTCCAAAAATTTAAGCAATAAACTCTCACATTATCAGTTAAATAGCCGTAGTTCATTCATTACTGTCCATTAGTATTGAGATTATTAATCAATTATGTTGACATAAATATTTTACCCCAAAGAGTACATTTTTAATGAATTGAGAAGATGTTTTTCCTTTATGACTAATAATAAGTTTAAATGAAGTTTTAGTTTTTGTTGTTGCTTTTGCTGTTTTTCTTTTCTGGTATTGGGCATTCAATCTAGGGTACCACACACGCCAAATAAGTCTGCCACTGTGCTCCAGCCAAAATGGTACATTTGTAAGCAGTCATGTATAAGCTCATTTTGAGTTAATCTACCGTGAGTCACTCAGACTCTAAGGGAAACGATGCCATGTCCTTGCCCATCTCAGGGAAGGGCTCCACCATCCACTGGGCACCTGGAGCTGATCACCTAGGGATCTTCTCTAGGTCCACACTACACTGCACCCTCCCAGCAGGGCCTCTTTCATTTTCCCTGCTGGTTAGTATCTGCTCAGCAAGACGCACACATTCCTGAATGACCAGTTGTTGGAGAGCAGGAATGAGGGATGGCAGATAAAGCCAAGCACTGCTCTGAGGGAGGGTGAAGTTTTGGCTGAAGAAGCTGAAGCTGGCCATAAGGAGGTGCAACCCAGACTGGATCCCAACTCTGGCCATTTGGGACCCAGAAAGAGTCAAAATCACACACAGTTTAAAGTTCCAGAAACCTATAAACCTCTCCAGCTGTGTCACCCCAACTCAACCTTTGTCAGCACCTCGTCAGCATGATCCCTTATAGGTGCCACTGTGAGGAACATGTGGAAGTCCTTGGAGACAGAGGCCCTGCCAGTTGTCTTCTCCTGTAATGGAAGTCAGAGAAAGATACCAAGGGCATCCTGGCTGAGACTCCTGGTGTGGAGAAGTAGCGTCACGTGCTGGAGCACCTGGGCTTTGTGCATGGATTTGGGATAGATGACCCTGGAGCAGAGCTGAGATGGCCTCAGCCCCGTGAACAGGCAGACAGACAGGGTCAGCAGCACAAGCTGTGCAGTGTGGAGGGCTTTGTGACCACAGAGCAAAGCTGACACACACACACACACACACACACACACACACACACACACACACACGTGTTAGCAGGGCCATGTTTTGCAGTTTGGCCAGGCACATTTTGATGTAAGCAAAGTTCTAGGAAGGATCTATCAATATTTGACATTTCACAGTAAACTACAGTATTTGATATGAAAATCTGTTTTCTCTTCTCTGTAAAAGAAGATCACGTCCCTCTGCAGCCTCTGACTCTCAGAGCCAGGTCCTGTGCTCCAGGTCAGAAATGACCTGGGAAGGAAGGAGCTTCTGGCACAGCTCTGCATGGAACCACATTCAGACAGGTCAGTGGCTCATCATTGTAGTGGCCTTCATCCTTCTTGCATCTCTGGAGTTTTGTTGTTGATACCATCTCTATTAGAAGCTTCCAGGGTATATTTTATAAATATTAAACATGGGTGAGGGACTGAGGTTCTTACTTAAATGCCATCCCCAAATTCCCACCAGGGTAGCTTTTGACCACCTGGCCCAACCAACCAGGGGAGAGCTGGGTTGCCCTTGGTAGTCACCCCTGAATCTATGGGGACATGACTCTAGATGCTGGTGACACTTGCTTCTAGACATCCCCACCCATGCTCCTGCTGCTTTACTATTGGACCTGGCCATGCTCCAATAATCACGGTGAAAGCATTTTGATCTCCTGTGTTATTTATTTCCCTTAGAATCAGTCTCCGATTGTCACTGAGTATTATTTCATTGTGACTGATGGCAAGTCAGAGTAACAGGATGAAAAGTCCCCAGAATACTATTTGTTAGAGGTTTTATTTATTTGTGAAGTTTTAATCAATGATTCTATTTGTTACCCTGAAGAGGGAAAAAAAAATTTCTGTGGTCTCTAAAACCATTAATTACCCACAAAAATAGTCCTTCAGTATTGCAGGTTTATGATTTTTCTTTTATCTAGCTGCAGGACTTGTTTTAAAGCAGAGACAGCTGATTTCCAATAGCAAGCAAATACCTATATTCCATACAAATATTTATTTCTAATTTTATGTGGAATTTGGGTTGATATGAGCATGTATACCTATACACAATTAACAATTATCAAATTAAAAAATAAGCTGATTGCTTTAATCAGAATTATTAATGATAACAGAATTTAAAGTACATCATTAGGTTTGGAACAACATGATTTAACCCATATTTGGATCTAGGAAATAATGAACCCTATTCTAACAGGATCTGCAATAAAAACAAAACCCAAATTTTCTAAGTAGAAAAGGTATACACAAAAACATGAGAGTATAACTAACTGATTTATAAATGTTATTTTTAACATACTAGAAACACAAAAAGAGAGAGAGAGACAGAGAGACCAAGAGAGACAGACAGAGAAAGACAGAGAGAGAGAGAGAGAGAGAGAGAGAGAGAGAGAGAGAGAGAGAGAGAGAGAGAGAGGAAGGACCACAGAATAGGGACAAATGCCATTTGTTAGCATATATTTTGTTAAGACAACAAGGTCTTCATATTTCTACCTGTGCCTCCACTGCGAGTCTTCCATGCACAGAATGATCCTAATTGAATTTTCCCTGCCTAAATGGAGCCTGCCCTGATGTGAACCTGCTTTGAACATGATGACAGGATGGACCGCCTCAGAGCTTTGGCTCCCAAGACCCTGGCCCTCCTTCTATTACCTCCATTTATCTAAACAAATAACCTTGGACAAATCAATTTACATTAATCCAACCTTCTGGTACACAAGTCCTCTGCTCCTTCCCAATGTCTCAATCAAGATTCAAATGAATTTGCTTCAGTATTTAGCTATGAAAGGATTTAATCTCCTATTTAAAACTCAAGTCCATTGAACATTATCTTCAAATAAGAAATTTCAATAAAAAAGAGTTAGAAATCTAAATGAAAAAATAAGCAGGGATCATAGGGAATTATAGCTTCTTTCTATTACGAAGAACAGAATTCAGAATGTTTCCTAGATATATGAAAAACTGAACCAAAGAAGAAAAATTACACTCTACATTTGTCATGGACATTTTTTCCCTTACACTGAAAGCAGCCCTTTGACTTACTGGTAATTTTCTTTCGTTTCCTAATGCTCAAGGCTGCTAGGGCTTAGCGTTTGAAGAGTTCTGTGGAATCTGGAATGAAGTGCTATTCAGAAATTGTCATTCTTCTTACCTCTCCTGTTGCCTCCCACTTCTGTTTGCATTGAGCTCCACCACGTGCTTCACCTTGGCTTCATGATGCACAGGTAAGCCTGCCTCACCTGCACGCTGCTCAGCCACACAGCTCACCTGAGTCCATGGGGCTGAGCGAGGCAATGCCAGTGTAGCCAACGTCACTTTTACAAAGCACTGCATGCATATTCACCCCCTGTCTCCAGGCTGGCTCAGGCCAAGCCTATCTGGAGCAGATTTGAGATCAAACACCAGGACAAATACCCAACCCAGTTGATCCATAGTATACCAACCAGCAGAGACCAGCCTACCTGAACCGGCTCCCTGGAAAACATACCCACGAGAAAGAAGCAATGATCATTGTTCAAGCCAGTGAGTTTGGAAAGGGATGATGCCATAGAAAAGGCTGTCTGATTCAGGAAGGACACTGTGCACCAAACCTGAGTCCCAGTTTCTTGATGCTACAAGGTCACAGCCTCTATCAGGTAGTGGGTCCTACTTGTTTATAACCTTTGCTGGTCATGTGTAGTGATAGACTAGAGGGATTCTAAATGAGGAATTCTGAATGGCAGGTCAGAACGAAACACTGCTATTTCCACAAAAGAACAGGTGAAAGATTTCAGCTCTTTTAGAATCCCAAAGCTTGAGTTAATTACTTTTGTGTAAGGATTTGGCTAATGAAATGAACTCTTGCAGTATAGACAGACTATCCTTGTTACCCTCCACAGAGCCTCCCAGACAAGTTTTGGAATGTCAGGTCTTCATGGCTGAATCAGGGGTGAAAATGTCCTAGAGGGTCAGTCAGGTCTTTTTCTGTCTGCTTTCTTGGTAAGGAAGTTTGATTCTCATCATGGTCCATGAGGTTAGACATATATATATATATACATTCATGCACACTAAGGCAGACAGAGAGGCAAAGAAGCCGCAGGCCTTAGTTCTGAGAGTTTTAAACATCTACTACAAATGATCCAGACAGAGAAATAGTCAGTGGTCATTTGAATGAGAAATATATGTTACAACAAGAAAGTAGTGACCCAAGACCGTCACTGAGAGCTCAAGATGTCCTGGACATGGCACTACATGCTGTATAGACCCTGCCTTATCTGATTATTGTAAGAACAATCAGACTAGAATGAAGACACTCACCTTGCTGTTGAGAAAGTGAGAGGACGTAGGGAAGCGGTTCGCCTGTGTTCATCCAGCTGGGAGGTGGCCGATGTGAAATTAAACTATGATCTTTCTGACTGCACTGTGCCTGCTTTAACCTGTGTATTAAGCACCCTGATTCTCTCTTCTAGGCCATGGGAAGCTGAGAGGGAGCCAAGGTATTGCCAGAGCAGGGTGAGCTAAGGTCATACTTTCCAGTCAGTGTCTGGGGAGCTCACTACCATTTACAGCTGAGTCTCCCCACAAAGCCTCATTCTCACATCCACAGGGCGCTGGGGAGGTGATTGGATCATGGTAATGCTGCGTTCAGGGGTAGATTCCTCCACTGATGAGTTCATAGCGAATGTGAGGCCAGGAGGTGGGGCCTGGCTGGAAGAGGCGTGGCTCTGGAGGTGTGACCTGAAAGTGTGCCTCTCCTTCTCAAGCTCCTGCCTTGACTCTGCTTCTTGTTCATCATGATATAAGCAGTTTCTCTTCCACCAGGCCCTTCTGCAGTGATTTTTTTTTTCTTTGGAGCCAGCCAATCATGGACTAAAATATGAACTCAAATAAATGTTTCCTTCAGTTGTGACTGTTGTTTGTTTTTCTCCAACTACAAGACACAGCTGATCCCAAGAAGAAAAACAGGCCTGAAACTTTAAAAAAACACAAGGTAAAGGCAGAGATGGACTGTGAAGTTCTTAGACATATTTAACTATTAATGCCCAGAATGGAAATAAAGCCATTAAAATGAACTAGCAAAGAAAAAGATTTTGACATAGAAGAGAGAAGGATGACATATTTTTATTTTTTTCTGTATTCTTCTCTTGAGCCAGCCCTGACAGCTTCTCTGTGGATGTGGTATGTATCAGAAGTTCTTGTTCTGTGTAAATGGTTTAACACCCAGTTTTAACATTCTAATCAGTTGTCAAGGATTTGGAGTGTGGGTCTCTGTGACCCTCTGTGTGGGTCTCTGTGGGGAATCAGGCCAGTGTCTCTTAATGAAAAATTATTTTCAATCTATGGCATTTTAGTAATATTTTAAGGACAGTAACAACAAGACATTCATTAGGAATATGAATTTTGTTTAAGGTTGCAGACAAGTGGCATGCACATTCTACTATTTATTCTATAAATGATTTTTTGTCCTTTGTTTCCCATTCGTTCCATGTAAACTACAGGGGAGAATAGCTCTGTATGACTGACATTTACCTGGAGAACTCCCAAGACTTTATCGGAAAGTCTGCCACCATTTTTATCCCCCATGGACTTCCAAGATGCCAATGCTAAATAAAAGTGAAAAAGTCACAGGTCTCAGTTCTGGGCCATGAAGGGAGGAAGAGCCTGAGTTTGTGTCAGCTGTGCCCCACTCTTTGATGGTCTGCTCTCCGTAACAAAGTCACCTGTCTAATGAAAACTGGAGTTGGCTGATGCTGGAGGGATCCCAAAACCAAGGTTGTACACCAATACTTAGGGTGGGCTAGCTGCACAGCCCAGAGTCCCTCCTGTGAACCTCAAAAGTGGGTCTGGTCTGGAGCTGAATCAGCAGGGCCACTGGAACAGAGCACTGTGGTGCCATAGTCACACTAGCAGGAAACTGAGCATTTCCCAGTCCACCTGGAGGCTGGGCAGGGCCTTGCATCAAGCACAGCAGAAGAGAAGTATGGTGATCTTTTTGAGATGGCTTAATGAAGTAGGCACTGGGACAGATGGACAGAACTATGCCGTCACGTTGGGATTGAAACAGATGAAGGTGCAAGATCTGACAGAAGATCAGGACCCAAATGCCAGAGCAAATGCTGCCTCTGCCCTGAGCAGGGCAAGCACTTCCATGTGGAAAGCCAGCCAGTGCAATGCAGGTGCCTGGTGCCTGCACCACTCATGGAGAACCTCAGCAGGACACACTAGCAACACTTCGACATTAAGGTTGCAAAAATAAGTGCTTTGGGGTGGCTGGCAGAAGCATGTTTTGATAACAGTGCTGTAAAAGCCATAGCAAAAGCCTGCAGAATCTCTTCTATTTGCATCTAAAATTTCATGACACCATTATCCAGAGGATTAACAAGAAACTGCACAGCTTAAAGGGGAAGGGCTATCACTGGCGGTGCAAATGAAGGACGGACACCCTGGACTTTGCCTCTTCTGCATGTTAATTCCTCGGTGAGAGTAGGGAATGGACGTGCTGCCTTTCTTCCAGGATTCTCAGAGCACTTCACAGGAGCCTGTGTTTCCTTTATCCTGGCAGTAAACCTCCTAAGTAGGCAAATTAGATTACTTTTGAGAAGCTCCACGAATTTCACACGTGAGATCCCTTTATCCTCTCAACATCTCTGTCAAAGTCAGAAGCAGAATGCAGATACGGCAGGGGAGTCTTTATTTTCCCTCTCTGACTGAGGTGGATTTGAAGGAAGGAAAAACACTTGGAATTCTGCACATCGTGCATTCACAGGTTGGGGGAATGGGCATTAGAAAAGAGGCTTCTATTTTATCTATTTATTTATATTTGCAGTACTGGGGATCGAACTCAGGACCCTGCGCTTGCTAGGCAAGCACTTATTCCACTGAGCTATATCCCCAGCCCCAAAAAGAGGCTTCTGAATGAGAAGCTCAAGCCAAGCGGAGTGTCATCAATATCACTCCAATTTACTTTAATTTGTAAAAACACAACTGTGAAATACTAAGACATGGTGCTCAATATTTGGTAATACTTTAACAGCATGAGTGTAATGAACAAAATCTGCTTTATTCTCCAAGGACCTCTGACATGTTCTTTAGTTTTTATGTCTTAGTCATAGGTTTCAGATGAATTGTGCTTTCATTATAATAGGGTTATAATGTAACCTACTATGCATAATTTCTAGAAAGTAATCTCTTAATATAGAACATTTTTGAAGAAAACATGGAAATAAAATAGCTATGTATTTAGCTAAGAGAATCTTCATTTTCCCATTTTCTCTAGCTTATTAGATTATAAAAAATAAAATTTTACTGGAGTCATATCCAGCATATAATGTTGTAGAATTACTTTTTAACTTAAGCAGACACTTTTGAGTTCTTTTATAAGTTTTCTGTCATTGTACAGGGAACGTTTTCTTATTTGCAAGTATCTATGGACCTTGCATCTCTCATTTCTTCTCATCAAAACCATTTGTTGCTGTCCTTCCTGCAACTCCTCCATCTTGTATTTCCATGTAGTCCCTTCAACCTCAGAGAAACCTTTCTGTCTAAGATCCCAGGGAATGAGAGAATGATGTGCCCCTTGCTAGGGGCAGGGTTCTCTCTGGTGAGCCCTGGGCCCAGTGGTTTCTGACAGACTCTGTGTCCACGTCCTGCAGCTACCTGAACTGGTACAACAGATAGAGAAGAAAAGCCATTCTCTTACAATTCTGGAGCATGGAAGTGCTAAGTCCTTATTAACCTTCTGAAGGATGTGAGAGATAAAATAGTTGCTGTGCTTTGGGTATGAAATGTCCTCCAAAGACCCATGTGTTAAAGGCTTGGCATTCAGCTGTTGGAAGCAGTACAACTTGTAGGGGGGAAGTTAGGTCCCCAGACCTGTTTGGGAAGGAGAAATTGAGACCCTGGCTGCCTTGTGTCTCTTTGCTTCCTCCTAGTCTTTCCTGAGCTGGCCTTCCTGCCACATACTCCCTGTTGCAGTGTTCTACCTCATCAAAGCCCAAATGCAACTGCAACTTACCATGGACCGACACCACTGAAACTGTGAGCCTGATGAGCCTTGGGTGTTTTTAAGTTGATTGTCTTGGGTGTTTGTTGAAGTGATGGGAAGCTGACTGACTCAGACACTGCCGTCCCTCCTCCCAGCTCCCCTAGCTGTCAACAGTCCTTGGCACTCCATGGCTTTCCTTGCAAGTCCATCAGAACAAGGTCTGCTTTCACTAGCATGTGAAGGTGCCCCTGGGCACCTCAAAGTGCCCGCGGGTCTTCACACAGGCCTCCTCCTGAGGACACCAGGGCTTGAGTTAAGAACCTTCCCAAACCCAGGTAAACCTCACCAATATTCATATGCTATGATTCTCTGTCCCATGTAGCTGCTCACACAGGTCCACAGAGGAGGGCTCTATTTCTGCATGCACCACACACATCTCAGGAGGAAGATGGAGGAGAGCAGCTCATTTTTAGAAGAAAATCATCTGATGATCCATAGACGCTTTGAGAGAATCTGAGATGAAAAGAAAGGGAACACCACCCTGCAGTCAAGCTGGGGTTTTCAGAACTGTCTCAGAGACGGTTGCAGTCTGCTGCCACAAATGAGTATGAGCAGCCTGAGAAGAAAAACCAGACAAGGACACAGGGGGCCTGGAGAGGGTCACAGAGGACCTCAAAGGGGGCTGGGGTTTTGAGATGACAGCAGGGACTTCTGAAGCACATCTGCACAACTGTCCTGTCTCCAGAAGTCAAGCCTGGCTCATGAGCAGTGTGTGACAAATTACCACCCATGTGAGGCAAGCTCAAGGTGTCACTCTTGGCTCTCACTCCAGGTCTGGTTTTGGTTACATGTTGATCTTTACACATTATCAAGGTTTTTTTCTTTGTTTTAATGAAATGTTACAAAAATCATCAGGGTATTTCTTGCTTATCTTTGAAAGTCCGTTTGTGGGTTTGGACATGGCAGAAAGAGGGCTGTGGTCTGCCTTCAGGACACTATGCATCCTCCAGTGTGAATAGCTGAATGGGGTAATGTGGGTCACTTTGGGCCAAGCTTGCCTGGTGCAAATCACGGACTGCTGTGGTTTTAGCAGACGTGAACAGTTGTCTCTTCTGTCTGTAAGAAAGAGTTGGGGAGAGACCCAACCTCTGGGGCACCACGTCTCCTCCCAGCCAACATCCACTGCATAGCAGCATGGGACTCTGAGCCCGCACACTGAGCCCGCACACTGAGCCCAGCACCACAGGAAACTGTGTGGCTGCCTGCCAGTGGAGATCACTTATGCTGGCCTCTTCTTCTGTCTCTCTGTCCCCTCAAAAGGTGTTTGTGTTATTCTTCATCAGGTTAATTTTAAAAATTAAAATACATAAATGAGCCATTGAAACTATGAAAATTTTGCTTACAAACAGATTTTTCACTGTGCTGTCCTTTGTAATCTCTTCTTGTTGGCATAGTCATTTATTTTTAAATGTATATATCATTCTCATGACAATAATAGTGTAGCTGAGATGTCTCCTAAATGTGTCATTACTTTTTCACTCCTTGTCCCCCCAGCTAAATTTTTTTTTTTTTTTTTTTTTTTTTTTTTTTTTT
>PVLD010020075.1:0-34778 GCA_004027595.1 Dinomys branickii
TTTTTTTTTTTTTTTTTTTTTTTTTTTTTTTTTTTTTTTTTTTTTTTTTTTTTTTTTTTTGGCAGTACTGGGGATTGAACTCAGGACCCTGCGCCTGCTAGGCAGGCGCTTTTTCCACTGAGCTATATCCCCAGCCCCTGCTTTAAGCTCTTTTATGGCCTGTTGGAGTTGTTTCATTTCGGATGCAATCGTTTCATAACTTGCAGGTATGTGGCTTCCTGGTTCCCCTGTATTGTCGCATTCAGAACTTGCTCTCGGTGGGGTTGAGGTCTGAGTCTGCGTTTTGTTCCTCTGTTTTCCCATTTTTGGGTATCAGATTCAAAATGTTGAGCTATAAATTCCCCAGGCAGTTCAGCAGGCAAAGGTCTGCTGCAGAGGCTGCTCCAATGACTCCTTCTTTTTAGGAGAATGTCCCTTAAGCTGTCTGCTGAGAGTTCCGCTTCTACTCCCTACCCCGAGACCCGGCTGGGGCGCATAAACAGGTCGCCGCCCCAGGGACCTTGCAGGCAGGGGGCCACTCAGGTGTTCCTCCCTGGGTGGAGCTCCTCCCGAACTCAAAAATCCCGTCGGGGCGCCCAGCCAGCTCTGCCATCCCGGGGACCGTGCAGTCAGTAGAGCTGCTCAGATGTCCCTCGCTGGGTAGAGCTTCTTCCCGACTCAAAAAAAACCTGTCAGGGCGCCCAATCAACCTACCCTGGGATCGTGCAGGCAGGAATGCTGCTCAGATGTATCTCCCTGGGTCGAGCTTCTTCCCGACTCAGAAATCCTGCTGCGGTGTTCACTCGGCTCACCCGTTCCGAGATCCGTGCCGGCAGGAGATCCTTGCGCTCCCTTGCACTTCTCCGCCTCCTTGGCATTCTCGCAGGAGCCGCCAACCGCAGCTGCCGCAGTTCCCACAGCACCGGCTATGGGGGCAGGGCTCTGAGCAGGATCCCGGACCGCTGCCCAGATTGGCACAGTCTGCCCGAGGAGCACGTTCTCTGAGTTTGCTCTGCTCCGCCATCTCCAAAAATTCCTGGCTTCAGCCGCCTGTGAGCCGTTCGGGTTCAGGAGCTGGGAGGGTCCGTCCCGCCGCAATCGCACTCAGTTGTACGTGGACTCAGCCGTGCCGTGGCCCACCTTTATCTATATTCTTACCACTCTGTATTAGTCTGTTTTCTTTTGCTAATATTTGTTTTTTAAAAATATATTGTTATTAGGACATGTTTGTGATACACAATGAATACATTCATTTGGAGAGATGGTGTGCACATATCGAATCTAAATCCTTCCCACTGTCCCTTCCTCTTCTCTCCCTCTCCTCTTCCTCCATGCCTACATCACCTTCTCACCAGCAAAAGGTCTACTTCCCTGTTTTCTATCAGCTTTTGTTTTGTTATTTAAATTTTAACTCATAATTTTGGAAGCTGAAAGTCCAAAGAGCACAGTGTCGGCTGTGGCAAGGGTCCATGGCGGATGTGGGTGGGAGAGTGCATCTGGGAGGGAGGAGCACATCTCAAAGCAGCAAGCAGACAGACTGAGGAACTCCAGGACTAATCCAGACTCCCATAAGAAGTACCTTGGTCTCTTTAGAGAGCATGCGCATAGGGCCCAAGGGCCTCCCACCAAGCCCTGCGTGGGAAAGGCCCACAACATCTCCCACCACTGCCATGCCAGGGACAGGGCACATTTAAACCACATCCAAGCCCCAGCACGTTCCTTATCTGAATTTTGTGATAATTTTATTACTCTTGTTCCTTTTAATTTAGTATCCCATTAGAATGCTATTCATTCTTTATAATTTTCGTACAATGGACAGAGTGGTTTTTCTAAAATGTATATTTTATAACCCTGCCATCTTTAAGATAATTTTATTACATTCATAGTTTCCTAACAAATTCAAACTTCTAATAAGCATAAAATCTTCTTGATATATTTATTGAATATTAATCTCATCTCTCTAACACTTTCCACCCTGGCTACCAAAGACTTCTTCAGGGTACAATTAAATATTTATAATTCCCAAATACACTTCCAGTTGTTCATACACACAGATCCTCATAGGTAGAAGAAAATTCTGAACTTTTAAATCTCAATTCAAGTGTTATCTTCTTTAGGAAGCTGTTTTAGATTTTTCATTCTGATTTATATTCTTCTTCAGTGAGTTATCCTGGTTTACTTTCCTCTTTCTTTTAATTATCTAATACCAATTTTTATTAACTCATGAACTCATGAAGGCCAAGACTGATATCCTTTTTTTAATCAACAGCTCTTTATATTCCATAAATGTTTGCTCAGTGAAAGAATGAGGACATCCATGTCCTCTCAGGAATAGAAAAGACTTCTCTGACCTGTTGTCTTCTCCAAAAATCTTACATTTTTAATATTACGGTTAAGAAAATAGAGGAAATTTTAAGAATGGAAGGCTATATAATTAAATATGGAAATTTGTATAGGCTACTATTATAGCAAAATAATATTATGAAAGCAAATGTATTTTTTTTCATTGAATTTCTATCATTAAACAAGGCTGAGAGTCTTTTGCTTCTGTGAGGGTAGGACACAAAAGTACCATCAACAACAAAAAGCCTAGTTCTTGGCTCCGGGTTCTAAAATAGGTCCTAAAACTTTGTGGCCAACTTAACAGTTTCAAAAGCCAACAAGCATTTGATTTGTAAGAGCAAGGCCTTTTGAAATAAGAAAATATTTGAAAGTTGCAATCAAGTCTGGAAGAGTTAACAGATGGAAGTTGTATAAAACCTTAGAGTAGGGAAAGGTATAAAACTTAATGCAAAAAATACATAGAAAGTCAACTCTTCTTGGGACAAAGGGTGGGGCTTGGAGAGAGAAAGGCAGAAGACAGTGGCGAGCCTCAGCATTGACATGAAATGCTTGCTCTGAAGAGTTCAATTCTAGAAGAGAATCTCAGGGTTGAACCTGGAAAGTCTGCGCTTATTAGAAAGCTCCCATGTCAATGGGCCACCTTAGAGTTAGCATGTGTGCACATGGCTCTCAGGTCCGCCTCACAGAACTTTGTACAATCTACCAGGTTGTAGGAACAGCTAGGAAGTTTTCTGAGTCCCTTGTTGAAAGCCAGTAAATACTAAGAGGGCTACTCACACTGGCCATTGGCTGTTTAGACAGGAAGTCACAATCACAGTTGGAAGGGGCCAGTGCATAGCAGGGTAGACCACATGAAACTGGTGGAGACCAGTGAGGAAAGAGGCCTGCAGACCAATTTCCTCCTTAGAATTCTGGTCACCCAAGAGAAGGAGAAGGAGAAGAAAGAATGGGAGGAAAACTTGAACTAGTAACACTGAAAACCAGAAATGACTTATTTACATGAAATTGATAAGTTTAACACTATCAGATCTTTGTACATCTGAGCTGTGGGTGTAAATAACTGCAAATAGAAGAGGCTAAGGGTTGGGCATATAGCTCAGTGGCAAAGCACCTGCCTGGCAAGGCACACATAAGATCCTGCCCTCGATATCCTCCACAAAAAATAGAAGAGGCTAGGATGGAGAAGTTGTTAAAGAAAGGTTGTGGATGAAACAGAACTTGAGAAGGTTGTTAAAAGGCAGGAAAAATTGGCCCAGGAGGAGAAAACAGTGTGGAATGAGTGGAACTAATCTGAATACAGAGGCAGAGGTGTGAGCAGGGACACAATGGGGTCAGATTACCAAGATCATGAGTTCCATATCTGAGAACATAGACCTTCAAGATTTAAGTAGGCTCAGTGGCAACTGGGAAAAGATCTGTTCATAAGACGTATGCCCTGTCAGGAAGAGGGAGGGCCTGCCTCTCAATAACCACTTCCCTCTGGCTTCTGGACTTCCACATTCAGTACCAATCTAAGGAAGACTAAGCTGGAGAGAGTTTTTTTCACCAGAGTTTGAGGGGGTGGGCATGGAAATGGCTGACAAAGATGAACTGGACCTTCCCTGTGAGAGAAACACCCACACCTTAGTGTTCTGTAGCCTGAGACCATAGCCTCCTTTTGGAAGGACCTGAAGCTGAGCCATGAGATAGAAATGTGAGAGGGATGAGAGAGGACAGTAGAAAGGGGAGAGGGAAGCAGGGGAGAGCGAGAGAGGAGAGAAGAGAGAGCAGAGAGGGCAGAGGGGAGAGAACAGATGGGAGAGGAGAGAGACTCCAATAAGCAATGAAGCCGAAGAATAACTAGGGTGAATTCAGACATCTCAGGGCACCTTCTTAAATTGCCTTATGGGTGATATGAAATGTAAATGTTCTCCTCTACCTCCCACAACTTCTTAAATAAAACCTAGAATTTGTTAAAGTGGATGCAAGAAGTGCTGAATGCAGTTTCAAGATTGATGCTTACTGAGAAGCTCTAAGTAGCGCAGGCCTCTTCTCTCTTCACCTCCCAAACCTCCAAACACACACTGTCAGTGATGTAATGCTATTTCCAATTTGGCTTAAAAGCTAAACCTCCCAGGAGTGACCTACACTAAGTAACTTAATTTCTTCTCTCTTCTGATACTCTGCTCTGCTGCTTGGCTATGGACACTACAGAAACTGATATACCATGTAGAACACAGCTTTCAGTTGTGTTTTCCTCAGTTTCCAGGTGAGCCGCTTGCCAGACATGCTGTGTAGGGAAAGCTGGCAAAATAGAGGAAGTCTTTTTTCTCATCTGCCAAATGGGGCTAATATGCACCTTTGTGAATATCATATGATTTTGTATGTGGAGACCTGGTGGTACAGTGCAAAGGCTTTAAACTTCGGAGAGGGATGAATTTTGGCTCTCACAGTTATGTTGGGTGCCATTGAGAAAGCAGAAACTATGAAATTTAGATTCTTGATGTATAAAATGTACATAAAAATGTGTCTCTTCACAGATTTCTGTGAAGATTGTATCGAGCGATTATCACATTTTTAGGGTTCACCACTGGGAGCTGTACTGACATAAAGTGCCTGGTGCAATTCCTGACACACCGAGGGCAGGAATACATGGGGTCCCCGGTATAATTTTGAGGTACTGCATGCTCTAGAATTTGCTCAGCTGACAGAATGATGAAATGCCCCTTGGAGACGGTTCCCTCCGCCAGGTGAGAGTGTGTTCTGTAAATGAGTAGGTCACCAGTCAGTATAACGATTGTGAACCAAGGTGTGGAAGCAGCGATGACCTCATTTCCATCACTCCCAAGCTGCTTCCGTAACTATAGGCTCTGTGGAGATTCTGACTTCTAACACTAAATGCTTCCCTCAGATGATACAATAAGACTCTCACGAAACCACAGGCTAGGGCTACTGCCAGTCACTCTATGCTCCTTGAGGCAGGACCCAGCAGGCAAAGACAGGGGTCAACATCCTGGCAGGTATAACTGACCTGATCATTAGGAGGAAGTAAGGATAAAGGAACAAGTTTAGCAGCACCACCCCCTGAAGGACGTGGTAAGGATGAGGTTCAAAATCCTCAGATACAAGTTCCTGGGTCCTCCCAAATGTAAACTTACTGGTCAGGCAGGGGTACTGGTCTAATGGTGAGGGAGGATTCTGAGTGGACTGATGGTGGAGGAGGGGATGTTGTTTACCAGTCATGGCCTTGGAACCAGCTATAGTGGCAGAGACCGTCCTACCATTCTATCTAAAGGCCCAGAACTTATCACATATAGTCAGTGTCACCCAGGGAAGACAATACCACCCACCCCATCTTCCTGCCAACCACGTGTGCCCACAGTTTGCTTTCTGTTGTAAAAATCATGATAATTTGGGGTGTTTATAGGGAAATTTTCGCCATACTCTCCTAACAAAGTTCACTATTAAAGAGCATTTTAAAGTCATCTAATATACCCACCCCCAAGACCCTTCTCTAAATCTCCTGGGTTTACCTGAATTTCCCTGTTTAGTACATATCACAGCTCTATTCTGTTTACATGTTATGCTTATTAAAAGCAGGGACTCTTATTTTTATATCCCAACTATTTATAATCACACAGAAACTTGCCAATCAATATCTGTGGGTTTAAAAGAGAATATACTGATTTGGTACATGCCAGTGGTCTGGGTTGATGACACAGAGTTAATGGGGTACAGAGAAGAGTGGAACCTATGAAGATGGATGATGAACAGATGGAATTGCTGATAGATTATGAACAGGGTAAGAAGAAAAAAATGGCTCACCACAGAACCCCGAGAAATACCAATCCATGAGCAGTGAACAAAGAAAACAAATCTGTGAAAGAATAGAGAGAAAAATGTGAATCAGAGAAGGGTAGTGTCCTGGAAGTAAAGAGCACAGAGAGATGCATTCCAAGTATTAAACACAACCCAACAATTGTTGAGAATCAAGACAAAAAACGAATGGATCTGACAATTAGGTAGCTGTGTTAGGTTTACACAACTATAACAAACTACCTTATATGTACTCTACTATAGAGAACATTTTCTGCTCAGTTTCAGAGGTTCTAGTCCACACTCTGGCAAACTTACTGCTTTTAGGCCTCCTGCGGGAGTGCTGCATGGCAAGGGCATGAATACCTGGGATACTGAACTGCTTACTTCACAGCCAGAAAGCAAAAGAGGAAAAAAAAAAGGGGGGCCCTATTTAAATACTTCCTATTTAAACCACATTTCCATATCCTATTTCAAGCAGGGGCTTTGTTCTTTAGGAACCTACTGAGGATCCACCAATAATGCTATAATGTCCACATGGCTTTTTGTATCTGTTTTCAATGGTAAGAATTTAGAAAGGTCCAGTAGATGATTATAACCTTTACACCTCCCACAGGGTCAGCTCCTTACTGCAAGTTATAAAGCCTAACCAAGAATTACTCAGAGCTCAAATAAAGCAGAAGTGATTAAGTTACTCAGGGGAAACGTATTAAAGTCAATTACAACTCAGTGTGAGTAGGTTATCGGGTTTCTTTCCCCTACGACCAAAGATGCACAGAGTACAAGGTGTTCTTAAATGTGGGGGTAAAGTGGGGCTGTAAGGAAAGCCGCCAGGGAACACAGAATCAAGGAGCAGAGAGAATCTGTGCCTCTTTGAGAGTTAATCAAGTCTGGAAGTATTTCTTGTACTCAGACTACTCAATCAAAGTACTTATTTTAATTCCACAGATATTTATTGAGTATTGTTTTCTGTTAGGCATTATGCTAGGAGCTGAGGGAAAAGATACAAAAATTACAACAAATATAAAAATAAACAACATATCTTCTTAAGGAGTGCAAGGACTTGTAGCTGGAGAAAAAAATATCATCGCACCTTCAAAGGCACACTAGGAGTGGTATATACGAGGCACTAGGAAGGCATCAGAGGAGAATTCTGTGAGCCTTGGGAAGGCGATTTCACTGGGAATGCCACAGGTGTGGAAGTGGGTCTTGCAGGTCGGTTGCAATACTGGCAAGCAAAGCGAAGGGGGAAATCTTTTTTTTTTTCCTAGACAAAATTCAGAAATAGAAGTTCCAAATCCTGTAGGGCAATAAATTCAAGTATTTTAATATCCATGCAGACAAGGAATTATTCCTGCCATTAACTTTATGACCTTATACCTAATTTCGAGGCTTCTCCCTATTTTTCCTACAGCAAACAAAACTGGAATGGATAGTCAACACTGTATTACATTTATTCTACACAAGACTCCAAACAACCCCGTTATTTTCCACAAAACAGTACAAAAACTCAGATTTCGTGTCATAACGACATCCAGTCATCACTGCACCTTTTTGCTTGAAAGTGAAAATCTACCTACAGGAAAAGGGGAGCCAACTCGGGACAGTTTCAACTGACGGACTTAGGAGATGGAAGAAGCTGAATGAGACATCACTAAGGTGGTTCTCTGATAAAACCAGTCCCATGAAGATTCTTTTTTTTTTTTTTTTTTCCGGTACCAGGGATCGAACTCAGGACCTTGCACTTGCCAGGCAAGCGCTTATGCCACTGAGCTATACCCCCAGCCCCTCCCATGAAGATTCTATGGAGTGGAATCAGTCGCATTTGTCATACTGCTAAGGGTGTCTCTTCTTTTCTACTTTGACTAAGGGAGTTAGGAGTGCTCATTTCCAGAAGACTTCTCCCCCTGCTGGACACTAAAACTGAAGGGGCCCCAAACTATGTTTCCCAGGGGTCTGAATCTGCTCCCAAAGCTTCAGCAAAATTGAAGTGCTGTGGCTTTCTTGAGGTATACATCTAATTTGCCGTTGTTTCTATCACGTCCTTCACTGATCTAAAACCTGGGGCAAATATCAATATATCTATATTTATATCTATAGCTACATTCTTGCAGTGTGCTAATTGATAATGGCCGTAAATTCATATTAAAAAATTCTCTAAAGATCGTCAATGAGGTAATTTTTAGAAATTAAAGTGACTATGAAGATTATTTTCAAGTACGACAGAATTGAGGCTTATGAGCCTAAAGTCAAGTACAATTTAATAGAGGAGCTACAAACAGAATCCAGAGCTTCAAACAGAATGAAGCTGAAGGACCAGCTCCTTCCTCAGCTTGGTACATACATCACAAGCAGGGCTGCATACTCCACAATGCAAGGGAAAGAGCTGCACAGAATGGCTGACATGCCCTGGATGTACAGAAGGCACCAGGCCTATGACCAACGTTAGTGGGGGCTTTGTTGACTCCAATTAACATAGTGGCCTCAGTGTCACCAGAAGCCTGTCAATTGCTGGATTATTCCTACATTTGAGGTACCAGGCCAAAGTAAAACATTGAAGGCAGGAGGTATACTGCCATTTTTGATCATGTTGTTTTCCTCAAAAGACATGAGAGGCTTTGTGGTGTACCTCTGTCCTTCACCATAATAATTCTTATGATTCAAAATGTGTTCTCCATTGTCTTACTGCATACTCTCAGAGGCTTTTTGAAGGATTCTACTAAGTAATAATAGTAGAATTTATATAGTATAAACCTTCTAAATAAGTTTGATAAAGCAGAATAGGAAATAAAGGCAGTCTCCCTCCTACATCCAGAGTTTTGGAAAAAATCCACAAGTTTTAGAAAAATATGTTACCTCTGGCTAAAATCTTTGAAGCTTTTGTGAAGTCAAGTTTTTCTTCCCAATCAAGACCCACAAATTTGCATTTGGTGGTCCAACAATGGCCTGGGTAATCTCGATTTATGGCAATCCTCCCTAGTTTTTTGAATTGACATAGTTGATACTACACATCACAGCTACTGCCAAACATGAATGTATAATGGTTGTTTTATAAAGAGTTTGGGGATTTATGTGGCTGAAAGAGGTAATAAAGTGTAACAAAATCATAGCACTAAATGTGAGCTCATTATATGAAGCACTGGTCCACCTCAATGAGAAAAACATCAGCAGGGGGACGGGAACAATCAAGATGAAGATGATGCAAATCATTAAAGAAAGCCATTTGCTGCCTCAACTGCATAATAAAGCCTACACAGCCTACTGCAGCCCCACACCCACGGTAAACCTAATGGAGTTTCTGCTGAATGAAGGCAGCGACATTCAAACTTATACAAGCACTGTCTCTCCTACGAGCTACATTGCAAGGGAAAGGAACCAGAGTCTGTGAGTTTTCTGTTCATATTTTGTTAATTTTAGTGGAGCATTTACATTTTGATTTGGACCCAGGGGGTATATTTTACCAGACTGTTTACTCCTTCTCAGAGGGATCTGTAAAACTCCTCTTCCCTCATTAGCTCATTACCCCATCAATCATCAGGATCTGCACTACTCCACCAACAAAGCTGCCTAAATTCTCAAGTAGGCCTTCTTTAGGAGTTGTGGAGGTCTGAGTTTGACTGCGGAGGCAGTGGACAATGGTGTGGAGACAAGCCACCGGTGGGCACAGGATTGCTCTCTCCTGGACACAAAGGCAATCAGTGTGTAGATCTATCCTGGAGAGTTTGAGGCCAGGCAGTCTACTGGCAAACAATACTTCTGTTTACGTACATGCTTTAGACTAACTGGCAACCTTTGGAATATTTCTGATTCCCATTCAAATCCTCTCCCCACTCAAGGAATTTATACTCCCAGGGCTTCCATGATGAGGTGGCTATGACAGGTAGTCTGTGCCCTCCTGGACTGGCTTTGCCCTCCAGTATGGCATGTTACCCAAGGGGGCCTCAAATTATCTTCACTGATCATTCCCCACAATCCATTAATTCTGCAGATGTGGGCACGTGTGCAGCAAGAGCACAGCAAAACCTGTCACGCGCCAAGACAGTGTTCAGCGGGTGGGTGCCAAGCGCAGCACCCTTTCAGTGCAGCCAAAGCCCCCCCTCCTCTGGTGAGAACCTGCCGCACTTGTCTCCTCCGGGCCTCCGTCTTCCAACATGTCCGCACTCTTGCTCATGCATCCATCCCACGGGGCCAAGCCCCACTTAGGAATTTTCCCCGCCTTTCTCTAGCTCCGCTTTCATTTTTCTGCCCTCTCTGCTGTTTATTAGCACTTGCGGTACAACTGTTTTACAGTGAGGACCTGGTAACTGGAATGGCTACTTTTCTTTTTCTGTACAGATGTCCTGAGTTTGCTGTGATACAAATTCTGAAAAACAAGATTCTCTCTAATGTGTAATTCTCTGTTCTTACAGAATCTACAAGAACCCTGCATGCAAAGTCTCAAAAGAAAACTATTATTTTTGTATGGATTATGACACAGAAAAATCATGATAGCCTTCTTCAATCTGCCTTTGAGAAAAGATATGAAAAGCAAAGACCATCATATCCTTGATGTTCGTTTTAGCCTGGTTTACATTTCAGAGATAAAAACTTCTGGGTAGTAGTCAAAGGGCACATTTTCTCCCAGTGTATATCAGAAAATAGCTTATAAAAATGCAGAGTAGAGAATTTTTCAAGTGAGGAAGGAAGGAAGAAAGGACAGATTGCCGATTGTGTGGTGTCATAGGTTCTTCAAGCTAGAACTGACACTTGATGCTTCCAATATTTTTTCAAAAACCAGACACTCACTGTTCAACAGAAACATACGGTGTGGAGCTTTCTTCCTTTCTTTCTTTCTGGATGACAGAGAAGTAGGGAGGAGAGGAGGTCTGGCAGCGGGAGGGAGTGGAGAAGATGAAAGAGTGAAGGAGTTACTGTTTTAAAGAAGTTTTGGGAAGGACAAGCGCCCCTTCTTTAATTTCTTTTTAAATGTTGTGAATAAAATGTATTTTACAGCTCCTCTATTTCCCAGCTGTTAAGTCCTTGGATGGAAGTATGTCCTGACGTTTACAGTGATTAAGTCTGTCAGTGGGTATCCAACATTCAATCTACAGACCACACCACAAGACCAAACTAGGACCTTTTATTGGAAATGTCAGTTTTGAGAAAGACAGGCAATTCATTAATGCTGAGCTATATGAAGCAATTTGCTTTTTTTTTTTTTTTTTTTTTTTTTTGTCTGTTTGGTTTTTGTACCATAGCAGAGATGTGTGTACCTCTGCTACTAAAACAGTCCATGCACCCAGGTAGGCTGCTAATCAATTTTGGTTTGAATCAGCAGAGCCCCAGGACACTGTTAGGAAATTCAAGGTTTTCAGTAATAGTTGAAGAGGAAAACAAATGACTGAGCCTGCTCCTCTCTGTGCTTCACGCCGCTTGGCAGAGGACAAACATTTCTCACTGCCGATGGAGAATGCAGCGCACCAGTGACTTCTTTCCAGCACTACTTCAACTGGCAGGTCAGCCCTCTGTTCGCTGAAACACTCTTGTTTTGCTACATAACTGTACTGGCCATTAAAGGGCACTGGATCATTCAGACCTTTCACAGCACTAAATGGACTATTAGACACAATTGAAATTGAGGTGACCTCCACAACTCACAGCTCAGAAACACACGGAAACCAAATAATTACCTCATACCCTAAACACCCCATGGTGTCTTTTTCCCTGCCACTGGAAAACGGACCTGCGAAAAGGAACCAGGCTAATGCTGGTGCAGCACCTGTTGAATTCGGCATGGTGCTGAACAGTTCAATATTTTATTTAATTCCTACCAGATTCCTCTAAAGGACATGTACGTAACCCATCACCCCTGGGCTGCTTGCTTTTTTATTTGATGTTATAATAAAATATTTTAAAACAAAAGAAGCTTTGTTACTTCTATTAGCTTTTGTCTCACTAAGGCACAGTACACAACACTAAAAAATCAAAGGAGGAGTTTAATTTGCTAATGGTTTCAGTCCATGATCCCCTGGCTCCAAGGCTGACATCACAGTGGGGAGGTGTAGCAGAGCAAAATCACTTAGTTCATGGTGTCCAGGAAGCAGAGCAGGGGAGAAGTGCCAGAGAGGAAGGGGACAGGGAACAGACATAGTCCCCCAAGGGCATGCCCCTATGACTAACACAAACACACCTAGAAATATGGACCGCCAACCCTAGGGCAGACCGCTAGGCCAATTGTCTTACTTTTCTTGTTGCTGGGATAAAATATCTACCACCCAAAGTTAAAGGGGTAAAGGTTTATTTAGCTCACATTTTGTACAGGTTTCAGTCAATAATTGCTGCTCCAAGGAAGGATGGTACACAGTAGGGTGGCAACAGGCCATGGCAGCAGAAGACAGCAACAGCAACCGGGGAGACAGAGTCTTTCCATCCCTCACACTGTATGCAGGCTCTCCACCTCAGGGTGGATGCAGCACTCACAGCCTTAGTCCTAGCCAGCACTGGGTCAAACCAATCAGTGGACTGATTCAGTAATCACATACTCTAAATCCCAGCGTCACACTCTAGATTGAGCCACCTCTGAACAAAAGCCTAGGTCCACATGAAGCTTTGGAGGGACATGTAGACAGAAACCATAACAGCAAGCGGAAAACTGCGTTTTAACCACCACATTACTTTTATACTGTAATTGCACTGTACACTTATATGTAGCCCAAGACAACACCTCTTCACTCGATGCGGTCTAGGCGAGCCAGGCATATCTAATTTACAGGATGTGGGTTGGACACACCTGCTCTAAAGGGTGTGTTTTTATGATTCTTTTACAGAAATGGAAAAACTAAGGCTCAGATAGGTAAAGGAATTTTGTCATCTTGCAAGGCAGTGATCCAGCCAAATAAGATGCCAGAAATCATCCCTTCGATAAGCAGAAACGTGTTATTGGTAGTCAGGAGAAAACCATGATTGTTACACTTTTCTCTGTTCTCATTTCCATTTTCTTGCTAGTTATATGAAGGATCATGACATGTGCACAAGTGGTTGGTACAAGATATGAAAAACAGCTCTTTTTATCTTTACATTTATAGTTTCTTCTGCCTGACTTTTGGCAGAGCTGGTTCCTACTCAACCATTACATCTCTGCCTGAATATCTGTCTCCAACTGGTCCTCCCACATTACCCACGTAAAGGGTCCTCCATCTCCCACCCAGCTATCACATCCCTTCATCACCACTATAGCACCGACCACCCTATGTAAACACCTTACTCTTCTTCAATTCCAAAATGCAGCTTTCATGATACAAGGATTATTGCTATTTTGCTTATATTTTGATCGCATGCCAAAATTACAAGTTCAGTGAAAGACCAAAAGATACTGCACCTATACATTCAGAGACACTAAATAAAAGTTTGCCTGTGCTTCCCTCTTTCCCTGTGACTGTTTTCGCTTTCACTTCCAATAGACCTCATTTTAATCTCAGTCACCATGGATCTTGTATTGTGTTACACAGAACTTAAGTTGAGGAACTAAAGTGAAGAAGGAAGCCAGCTATGCTTTTGCTCTAAAGAAAAGAATTTTGGCTGTTTTTTTTTCAGCCAAAAGAAAGAGGCCTGTCTACACTGTTAGCAGGTGGAAATTCAAGATCTGGTGGCTCTCCATGTCTGTGCAGAACTGGAGATGCTTAACAACGGGAGGGAAGAAATGACTTCTGTGGTGTGCAAAGAAACTCACCCTGGCTGTCTCCTCTCCTCTCCAGTAAACTTCTGAAAATATTTCTCCGCAGTGCCAACCTGCCCTTAGGAAATTCTGGGATCGTGGCAATCATCAAAAACCCCTCTTGGATTCTGAACTTCAAAACTCAAGTTATGCTCTTAAAGATCAGAGCTTAGGCATGAAGTAAAGGGTGCTGGTGCTTAGGCTCAGAGAGTGGAAGGAAATTTGGGGTACTTTGGGTTAGGCTCTGTTCTTCTTGTGTGAAATTGCAAGCTTTTCAGCTGTCAATTCGAAGGCAAGTATGAACAAAAAGGGTGGGCTGGAGACCCCCATAAAGTCTACCAAACCTAAAGCCAGGAGGCCTTTTCCATGAAGTTCAGCTTCTCATTTACTAAGGTAACTTTTCAGGAGTCATAGCTCACAGCCCAGACAAATGTTGCTTCTTCCTGTGAAACTTTCTCTAGCTTCTTCAGGCAAATAAAGGAGTTATCTATACTTTCCCACGCCACCATCTCTGTGCCTCTGACAAGACTTATTTATCTTGTGTAACAGTCACACTCTTATGAAATGGGTGTTGGAACCATACATAGGTTCTGGTCCCATGAAGGTAATACGTCTCTTACATTTGTAGACACTTGCATCATGATTCTAATATCTTGCAAGATACTAGAAATATACCAAGTACTCAATACATAACTGTAAAATATATATTTAAATAATATAATTTTGGAGCTAAAATGACTTCAACTAGTGGTTTGATATTTCATAAAGCCCAAAGAAAGATAAATTCATTGTTAAAGGTGACTATATCATTATGAGACACACTCCCCAGTTTTAAAAATTTAAAATTTGAAGTATTTTCTATCTAATTATAATGCTTAAATTGTACTGAAAATGTTTCACAGGAATTCAAAGGACCGTATGTTTTATATTTTGATAATCTGTCAAATAATAATTATCCTACAAATAAATATTGGTGTTTCTCTTACTCTTGAAAATACCTGCTTGATGAACATTAATTTGTATTAATTATTTACCGCTTTATGTTTATTTTGATAAACTATTGCCAAAACACTAGATACATAAACTATGGGAGGTAAAATTTGTGTGAGATTGCTTCTGGTTCTCCAATAGTCTGCCTTTATGAACTCTTCTGTGCTAACTCCATCTTTAATAAACTCTTACTGTACATCTAAAATATCCAGAGCATTATATGCCAGATATTATGCAGGGTACTCAGAAAATAAATAACATATTGTCTTATAAATAAGATAGACAACACTCATTCTCCAGTTAGTCACAGTCTCATGGAGGAGCCAAGTATAAAAACAAAACTTATTTTAATGAATGCAAAATTCTCTATTATAATGGAGGCACACAGAATACTGCAGAAGCACAAGAAGGGAATAATAACCTACCTGGGGTGGGGTGATAAAACTCTGCTTTCTAAATAACCTTTTCAATAAACTGGAATTGGAAGTTATGGATAAAGAACTTCACAAGAATTCACTATGTAAATGAAAATGTTTGTCTCACTAAGATGAAAAAAATAGACAAGAAGAGAGCATATAAAAATCCAGTCAGTATCTCAAGGTGATGAAACAGTTCATTATATTCTTAATCTCCAAATAGTGTGGTCTTAAATTACAGGTACTTTATTTAAAAGCGCACGATGGATTTAATAGTATTGAATGATTAATAAAGGTAAATACTTGCTCTAGCATTTTGTTTTCTAGATGAATGGGAAACCATACTACTTATATTTAGATTTTTCCTTTATGATGTAGCTAAACAAAGAATTGCTCTTTTCCTATGTAGACCGCATTGTAAGTTGAATTTATGTGTTGAAGTCCTAAGCTCCAGTATGATGAAACCTTGTTAGGATTATTGTAGATGTAATTAGTTAAGATGTGGTTATACTAGAGTATGATAGGTTACTAACCCAATAAGAGTGGTGTCTATTAAAAGGGGACATTTGGACACAGCTGTGACGGAGGATGGGGATATAGCTCAGTGTTAGTGCACTTGCTCAGCATGTATGGGGCCTGTGTTCAATCCCTGGTACTGCAGAGGAAAAGGAGATATCAACATGCAGAGAAAATGCTATGCGAAGACAGATGCAGAGACTACAGTGAAGTTTCTGCAAGCCAGAGTGGATCAAAACTTGCCATCAGACCACCATAGCAAGGGGCACTTGTGACACAGACAACCATTCCTCACAACTCTCAGAAGGAATGAACCCCGCTGATATGGGACATTGAATTTGTAGTCTCCAGCGCTGTGAGTGAATAAATTTCTTTTAAGTCACTCAGTTAGTGATTCTTTGTTAACAGTAGCCTTGGTAAACTACTAGACTAAATTTTCAGGGGGAACATGACTTAGGACCACAAGAATTATAACTCAGTTCTACACAATACTATATCATTAACTGCACTGAGAAAAATTAAAGTATTTGGGAGATTAAGACTCCTTTTAAAGTTTCTATATGCATTTTGTATAATATATATTATATATATTACATATTATATACCCTATCTATCTATCTATTTCAACCTTAACAGTAGATCAGCCTAATATTTGGCTAGAAAATAAAATACAGTCTTTATACTTCTTTTTCTTTTTTTTGTACTAGGATTCAAACTCAGGACTTTTCACTTGCTAAGCAGGCACTTATATCACTAGGTTTTTTGGGAAAACTGTGTGTGTGTGTGTCTGTGTGTGTGTGTGTCTGTGTTATTATTTATGAACTTAATTCTGTGAGGACTCTGAGCTTTCAAAATACTTAACTTTTATCAAGATAACTTTAACTTTCTAAGTCTGACATTGGCTATTATCTCAAACTTTGAAGGTATAGACTAGAAGAGCACTGAATTGGACTTTTAGAGACCAAGGGTACAGCTTATGCTTATTTTTCTTTAAGTAACAGCTTTATTGAATAAAAATTTGCCTGCTGTACAATTTACAAACTTAAAGTATATGGTTCAGTAGATTTTAGCATATTGACAGAGTTGTAAAACCATGACCACAATCAAATTTAGATTATTTGTGTTATCCCAAAGCAAAACATTCTACCAATTCAACTCAAACCCCCTAATCTAGGCAACCACTGAGCTGCTCTCTCGTCTTCACAGATTTTCCTGTTCTGGATTTATTTTATTCAAAATAGACTATGCTTACAGCAACAATAAAGACCTTAACATAGCCAAAGAAATGGATCCTATAAATGAGTTCTCACATGGTACTGGAATGAAACTTGACACTGACAGCAGAAGCATACTGAGAATACGCTAACTTTTTTCTTTTTTTTCCTATTATTTGTCTTTTATTTCATACTTTGTTGACTTTTTCATATAAGGGAAACCATGTCATGTTCAAGCTTGTGTGTCTGATTTGCTTCTCTTAACACTATGGTCACATTTTCCTATAAATGCCTCAAGTTAACTTTCAAATTGAGCTATCAGCTGAAGAAAACCTTGAGCCAGAGCAGTTTTTTATACTTTCTATTATCCTTTATTTGCAAAACTTGCCAATATGCATGCTTCAAAATTAGAAAGAGCTCAGCACACAGCTTATAAGATTGCAAGTTGATATCAGCAAGGGAAAGAAGTGATAAGAAAAACATCCCCTTTTCTCCAGCTTAACAAAGGAGCCCCTGCTTATCATTTTCCCCTTCCCAGGGCTCAAAGACAACCTTAAGACATGAGTTAACAAAAGCAAATGATTCACAGAGAATATTTTGTTGTCCTTAAAGTTATAAAGGCATTAAATGATTTTATAGCCCACTGGGGCCAGAAAATCACTTGGAAGCACAGTGTACCTACACAAGCAAATTGTACTACATAAAGCACTAAATGATCTTAGACAATTACAAAAACCTTTATATTTCTATCAGTGCCCTGGAGACAGCTGATAACGTTTGCATATACCACTAAAGCTGCCATCAATGAGATGTGAGGAAAAGCCAAACCAGAACTTTTTAACAAATTATGCGGTTCTAAAAAAGAGCAGAAATCTCTGCAGTAATGGCTTACATTAACAATACAGCTGCTTCTTCAAGCTCCCCAAGTCATAAAACACTAAAAGAACTAATGGGCTTCCCGGGGAAGGTGGCTGCCAAACTAAATGCAGAAGACTGGTGATCCCCTGATGCCCTGAACAGTCTGCTGTTACACATTCATGGAAGAGCCACACAGGGCCCGTTCATCTGATCCCTATAGCTTGATGCCTAAGGTGGTTCACATTAGAGTGGCTTTGAAAACCACTGATTGTAGTGACTTGGAAAACCAGATGTTTATCTGTAAAATATGGACAGAAGCCATGTCCAATGAATTGGTATTGTGAAAGTTTGATGAGACAGATACTAAAGGTAAAGCTCTTGAAACAGTGCCTGATAACTGAGTATTCAATAAATGTTAGCTGTTATTACTACTCCTGTTACTGCTACTTCAAGGCAAGGAGACTTTCATCACAGCAAGACTATTTTCCACCCAAATATTTAATTAAAGCTAGAATGTATTTCAGAACACTGGCAAATAAATTCAAGAGTTACTTAGGCACAAATCCTTACTGTTCAATTACATTGATTTATTCCTGTTGATCTATATGCTACATTATTATTGAGGATGGTGCAATGTCCTAGCACTTGGGTTCCAACAGTGAATAAGCTACATGGCCTCCAAGCCCAAAGTGCACACAACCTAGCTGGCAGAAAACAGAAAGATGGAAAATTCTGAGGAGCTGTATTTGGGCTGTATGGATAGTACAGCAGCAGTACAAAGAATGACAAGGGAAGAACTAAGAGGGTCCGTGTGTGTGTGTGTGTGTGTGTGTGTGTGTGTGTGTGTGTCTATACTGGTTCTCAAGTATCATTCTCTAGAGATGATAGCTGAACAAAAATATGGGGAAATATTACTTTAGAAGAAACAGGGCCAATCAAATTGATAATAGACAGAACACTTTGTGTACCCAAGCACTGTAAGCAGATTCTGTAGTTCTGGGGTCTCCTAGAGGTGTTTTCTAGCTTCTTTCTGTTGAGAACAAGGAATTGGCCAGACAAGCACTAAAGTTAGTGAAGTAAAAAGACATGCTCTGCAGAGCTAATGTAGGCCAAATAAAAGAAAGAAAAGAAGCATACCCTACAGGGTGAGAATGAACCACTGTGAAAGAGAAAAATAGTGACCAAGAGCTCAATGGTGGCCATGTTTTCTGTCTCCCACCTGTGAGGCTGATGTCAGGTGTGGGTCATCCTAACAAAAATCTGGTTGCATTCTCATAAAAATAACTAAAGATAACATTTTCTGTTTAGTCCCAGGATCAGGGATTTGGGAATTGTTTTTCTGTGCATTTTCTGAATCTCTGCTATTGATACATCATAACCACTTTGTCATGCCCTAATCTCCTGCCTCAATATCACTGATAAAGTGCCTAAAGTATGTTTTAAAGTTAATGCCTACTTTTACTTTTTCTTCTATTGGTAGTTAATTATACGAATGTATGTCATGATTTTATATACCATTTGCCCTTTTAAAAAGATTATTATTAAGGTTATTGGTAACATTTTGTCATGGTTCGTGTCTGGATGTCCCCCTAAAGCCATATGCAGTCATGGGGCAGGCTTTTAGAGTTTATGATTGATTCGTGGTCCAATGTTGGAATTATCAGTGTGAGTGATACACCTGCCTGGGGCAGGTAGTTTGCATACAGTGTCAGGGAGGGAAAGAGGCTGCTTGCCACTGCTCCTCCTTTTTGATCTTCTTGTTTCTGCTACATTCTGTTGCCCTCTGCCACGTGCCACCCTGCCTTGGACCTAGCTGAGTATGGAGTGAAATCTCCACAGACTGTGAGCTAAATAAACCTTTCCTTCCTTAACCTTGGGTGTCAGGTATTTTGTCTCAGCAATGAGAGAAAAGTAACCATAAAACATTTAAATATACATAGTGATCACATTCATCCTAGGGAATTTGTATCTGTACATAATATATCTTGAGTCCTCTTTTTTTTCCTGTTCCCCTCTCCTCCGTTCAACTCCTTTTCTCCTCCTTATTTACAAAGCTTTATTTCTACTTTATTCTTTTCTCATTTTTTCTTTTCCTTCCTCCCCAGTCCCTAGTTTCCCTTTCCCTTTGAACAATTTCTTCTTATTTTACAATATCAATCATACATTTTGGTTCTCATATACACTTTCGGTTTCTCACACCAAAGAGAACCTGATATTTACATGTTCGTCTGATTTATTCCACTTAAGAGTATGGTCTCAAGGTTCACCCATTTAGCTGTGAATGTCTCAGATTTACCCTTCTTATGGCAGAGTAGTACTCCATTGTATAAAAACCCATCCTTTTTATCCATTCATCAGTTGATGGGCATTTGGCTTGTTTCCAAAATTTAGCTATTATAGATTGTGCTGCTATAAACATGGGTGTGCATATATTGCTGCAGTTGACGCTTTTAATTCTTTTAGACAGATACCAAGAAGGGGGATACCTGGGTCAAATGGGACCTCTAGTCCTAGTTTTTTGAGGACTCTCCAGACTGGTTTCAATAGTTGTACTGGTCTATATTCCTACCAAGAGTGGGGGAAGGTTCCCTTTTTTCCTCATCCTTGCCAACATTTGTTATTGGTTGATTTCTTGATAATAAGCACTCTTTCTGGAGTGAGATGGAATCTCAGTGTTGTTTTAATTTGCATCTTTCAAATGGCCAGTGATGTTGAAGCCTTGTTTTCATATATTTATTTGCTATTTCTGCTTCTTCATCTGAGAGGTATATACTCATCTCAGATGCCCATTTTATTTTATTTTTTGTCTTTTTGAGACAGAGTCTCCCTGTGAAGTTCAGGCTGGCCTTGAGCTGACTATGTACCCAGGCTCATCTCAAACTCGCAATGATCCTCCTGCCTCAGCCTTCTGAGTGTTGAGATTATAGGCATGTGCCACCATGCCTGGCTCAGATGCCCATTTTTAGATTAGGTCTTTAAATTTGGTTGTTATACAGATTTAATGAAATCTCAATCAAAATACCATCATCCCCTCACCAAACTAGAGAAAACAGTTCTAAAATTCATGTGGAATCAGAAGATAACTAGATTATTATTTGCTCTTTTTTAAAAAAGCAATATCACATTTAATGATTACCACATGTATTATGATAACTTGCTTCAGTCATACTTGTGTAAAGTTTGTTGGGGCACAAAAATGTGCTAGGGCTCAAGGTGCCCACCACTGACCAAGCATAAGATTCTCTAGACTGGAGCCCTGGGGCAGAGCTTCTCCAAGGGACCAGTGTCTTACTGAGTTTTATTATGCCACAATCAGGCCAACAGGAAAAGAAGTGTATGTGTGCAACCACTGTCAGAGGAAAAGAAAAAAACAGAGGGCAAAGGACACATAAAAAGAGAAGAAAAAGGGAGCGAAACAGGGGGAAAGATGGGAGGCCAGAGAGAGACATTAAGTGATATTTTATGAGAAATCTCAGATTGTCCTGCAAACCACCACTGGAAGAACAGGATGCACTGGAAAAGGCCAACTGTCTCTGAATACAGGGAGAGAGCTCTCTTAAAAATAACTCCAAGGCCAATAAGCAGAAATCAAGACTTTTATCATGAAACTGATCAACATTTATTTTAACACTGACACTGTTGTATGGCCCAGGAGTTTCTCAACTATTCACTTACATGCTGGAAACTTCAGAAATTCCTTGGGAACTTTTCAGTGAAAACGCACAAGAAATGAATAGGCTAGTTGTTCAATGCAGCGTTTTTCTTTTGTAACAATGAGCAATAGACGCGACATCTTCACAGAAGAAACTCTTGCTGCACCCTATTTCTGTACATGGAAAATAGCAAGGATCATCTTTCTCCTGTCTTATTGAGCTGTGACCCTCAAAACACATTTCCTTATTTTAAAGAGCCTCCTAAACATTTTGTGATCCAAACATTTGGATGGAAAGTATGTGAACAAACTAGATTTCATTTGCTAGAAATCAAGACCACTTGGGATAAAATAGAGAGAGATGCAAAGAATGTCTGAGCAGAGTGGATAGTTCATTCCTTTTAAAACCACATTTTACTTGCTGAATGAAAAAAAAAACCCTCCTTTTATATTTAAAACCTCTTTCAAGCCAAAATTGTCTATGGCCAAACCATAGCCTAGAGTGTTTTACAGCTGAGAAACAAACCTTTTAAGACTTGAATTTATAATGGAAATGCTGTCCAAGAGTTAATTACAGTAGGACTCTGTAGGGTATAATTTTTTTTCATCAGTTTGCACAGAACACTAGCTTAACATGACCATATTTATCCAAAACTTTAGATTCCATTACTTCATTCTGTTGAGTGGTAAGACAAAGGCCAGTTAGCAGGTCCCTATTTTCTTTACCTTATACCTCAGTTTGCCCAAGGGTTTCAGAAAAAGTGTTTTCAGAAGCTAGTATCAACAACAAGAGTTTTAAATTAGGACAGCCTAAGGGCAAGAGAGAACTCCTGCTCTTACACATTCAATAAAAACAAAACCAAGAAAAAAATTTAAATCTTAAAACTATCTTTAGACTTTAGGACTTCAGCAGAGTGGGGTTTATTCTTCCTAGGTGGTCTGTTTTCTAAAAGAACACCTGGTACCACATGAATGAGTAAACTCCAGCCAGTGAACTAAGAAACTGGGTGAGACAATTTACTCACCTTCTGTCCTAAACCAGTGCTTCTTGAATAATGGAACCACCTCAGGGAAATTTAAAAGTACTCCTTCCCCAAACCCGACACTAAAATGATTCAGATTTAACTGGCTTGGGGTGAACCCTGGGTGTCAGGAGATTTAAAAGCTTCACAGTGATTCTAATGGGCACCCAATACTCAGAACCACACTCTATGGGCTTCTACTTTAAGTGGGAACCATGGGCCAGGCCAGGAGCATGAGCATCATCTGGAAGCTTATTTGAAAGGTAGATTCTCAGGCCCAAGTGAGACCTGCTGAATCAAAATCTGTATTTTGACAAGATCTTCAGGGGGATTTGCATATATATTGAGTTCAGCAAGCTTTGTCCTGTACTACAGCTTTTTCAAATAATCTCCTGACCTGCCTATAGGAGTTTCAAAATCTCAATTCCGCTGAAAATATGATCTACCTTACATTCCATGAAATAAAAATAGAAAGGGAGAATTCTTTCTTCTGATTGGGAGTTGGGAAAGAACAACAGGATGGGACTGATGAGATCGGCGACTCTAAAGCTCTCTGTGCTCCAGGTCCAGAGCAGATATGTCAGGAAGTGGGATATTGGCAGGTCGGGCGTACAGGAGGAAGACAATGGCTGATATGAGTTATGAGTCAGCAATGTTCATGTTGTTCCAGTTATTAAAAGCTTTGAAAATTATCTTTCTTTGGGCCCAGTCCAGAGCATTATTTCTCTTTAGTGAGCAGTGGGGGGAGACCCTACATTTATTGTTTGCTATCTAAAGAGGCTGAGATTAGACTTCTCTTTCATCTGAGACACAAGAGACACTTTCCTCAAGGTCTTTGCATTAGTTTTACCGTGAATGTCCTTTATAATTTTTTTTTATTTTAAAGAGAATAACAGAAACAAAGCATACAGATTGCAGCTTGTAACTTTCACAGCAAAACCTCCCTTGACAACCCAAGCTGACGGAGCCACCACCATCTTCCTCACTTTAACACCATCCTCACTTTAATTTCTTCACTGCATTTAGTATATCTGACAGTTTTATCTGTGGATTTGTTGTCTTTCTTCTTTGAAATTCATAGTTCGTTGGAACAGGAACCTTCTCTTATTTGGTTATGTATTCACATTTACTCAGTCATCCACTCAGCATTTACTCATGTTCTGTTATATTCAGGTAGTTCTAGATGTTGGCCCTAGATACTTTTAATAATGCCTGTCTTACACATTAACAGTGCTCTGAGCTGGAGAATCACAAATGTAGTCTCTACCTACAGAAAGTTTATGTACTAGCATGAAAGACAGACTCCTATTCACGTAATACAACCTGAAAAGCTCCTAGCTAGCAGAAGAAAAGCAATGGGCATGAGCCAACTGCTTTAAGCATCCGGTTTCAGAATGTTGAGGGCAAACTGTGGTTGGAGATGATTTGAAGACGAGAAAACATTTTTAGTGCAGTTGAGAGGTCAACTGGATGGTACCAGGTAGGAAATAAAAGAACATTCTAGTTAAAGGACAACAGTAAACAAGAAATGTTAAGGTCAGTGAAATGAGTGGAATGGGGCTGGAGGAAAAGGTGTTCGGTAGAGAGTGACAGATGTGCTGAAAAGTCAGGTGGAGGCTCAACTGTTCTAGGTGTACAGGCAATAATGTTTTAATTTGGTATACTTTCCTGGAAAGCAAGTTCAACTGTGTGTATCAAGAGTTTCTGAAGTACTTGTTTACTTTGACTCACTAACCTGAACCTTTGGGGAGGTTCATTTTAACTAAATAATCACAAACTAGGTCAATAATTTATGTTTAAAGATGTTTTTGGGTAAAGGATTAACAAACCCTCTTTTCATTTCTGTGTAAGAGTATTAAACTTTGATTAGCTGGTAATATAATGGGGGAGAATGTCAATTATGTTCACAACTAGTCAACATGACTTACAGTAAAACTGCCTGCTTTACTGGATTGGTACGGTGTATCTAGAGTAGGAGAACTATAAACGACTGGTGAGAACTACATCTTTGGACTTACCTATGTGTGGTGCTCTTGTAATTGGACATGGTTTTTGGTAGAGATCTTGAAAAGTGTCCTTACAGAACTGCTGAAAGAACTACTGTCTTCTTTCAGGAAATAAAGCTTCTAATCCAGAACAATGCCTGCATGTATCAATGTGCATCTCACTTCCTTGCACAGGAGCTGCTTTGGAGCACTCCAAGGACTCTTACAGAAAGAAATGGAGGTTACTACTCTTCTCAGAAGCCATGGTCCCTTCCTGTATCCTCTGGAAAGGAATGGTATAAAGTGGTTTCTTGAATCTGTATGTTGAGTTGAACCAAGAAGACTTCCGGAAACTGCAAAATGGAGCTTTTTAATGTATTAGAAACTGAGGATAAATTACCTGCCTAATAATAGAGAAGTGGTTAGCTAAAATACTGTTCATTATAAAATGGAATCTAAGCATGTCCAAAAGTTGATATTTCTGAAGAATATTTAATGTCAATAGAAAACAAATCTTTATTTTATATTAATTGAAAAAGCATAAGAGAGTGGATATCTGGTAAACACACACACATACTTTTATTAAGTATATAAGTTTCAACAAAAGCTACAAAAAAAAAAAGGTATTTCATACGTTGTCACCTTTTCCCTCTGTTCTCTTGCAGCATTATATTGTCCTTGCTCAAATAATGCAATTTGCACCATTCTGGTCATCACAGATTTAGGTGTCTTGGGTCCAGTGCTTAGCCTATGATCCAAGCTGCTCAGTCAGGGTACCTGTTTCTTTTGCTATGGTGATATGGTGACATTTGGGATCTGTGCTTCAGGTAGAGTTTATCAGAGTCTTTTTTGGAGCTGTATGGTACAAACAGTGGAATAAATAAGTCAAAGTTTTTAGCTTATCTTTGGATAGAGAGAAGAAATAGTTGTTGCTAGTGCTCAGGTTTCCAAGACAAGGGGGACGGGAGCAACATTCTACACAGGCTGCCCAAGTATATGTAGTTGATACAAGTGTTACAATCATGCATAAAATGCAAGAAACACTGAATTAAAGAAATGGTTGTACTGCAAGCCTTCAGTGATACACACATCCGCAGTACAGGAAGAGGGTCCACTACAGAATGTCAAGTGTTTTAAAATACTAAAACCATTTTTTCCCCCCTAAGGAAAAATGCTAGCATTCTGCAGATTCAACTATTATAGAATCTGCTGTTCTAAGAAGTAATGGATCTGTCTATAGGTCCTTATTTTCCTCTTTGCACTTTGCTTCACTTTATAAACTTTCTGCCAATAAAATTCTATGTCATACACACATGATTTCATATATTTACTATATATTAATCTCATATATCTAAAGCTATGGATAGTCTCATATATTTAAAATATAGTCTGTTTCTACCTATGAAGTTAATCTGCAAAATGACTCAGATAGTCCTTCCTTGCATAAATGTATTAGTAGTATTTATAACGTGTATTATTACCTTCTTATTTCCAAAAAGTTTGGATCAAGAGGCCCTCCCCATTTGCCAGTGAATATGCTCATATTTAGTTTTAATTTTACATCTATATTCTCTGTTTCATATTCCTTGCAGGAGGGCAATAAAATCCATCATCTAATCATTGTTTTTCTATATTAGGAGAAATTATTTGTTACCTGTTTCATAAATAAACATTGCATTTTGTTGCCTATGCAAATGTGTGCACACATACATATAGTTTAAAAAATAGTAACATATTACATAAATAGTTTCAGAATTTAATTTTATTTTTTAAAATTACTATGTGATGCTCACCTTTCCATACCATCACACCACTCTTTATTAACCACTATCTGGTATTGATTTTATGCATACAGCCTGCATAGAATTAGCCACATAAACATAGCTGTAGGTCCTTCAATGTCTGTCTAAGCAGGTATAACCTAGCTATATAGAAAATATTCTGTAAATTTAGGTGAAACATAAATAACGTACTGATAATTGTTAGAAGTGAAGCTGTCTGTACCTCAGGTAGCTAGCTTAAGGTCAGTGCTTCTCATGAGTTTGGCAGGACCCCATGAGAAGTGTACGAAGATCAGGGAGTTACAAAACAGAGCACATGTAACAATACACTGTTATAAACGTTATGTGAATGCAGTCCCTATTTCAAAATATCTTATTGTACCACACCAACCTTTCTTCTTGGGAAGGTGTGAGATGTTGCAATGACTACATGATGAAGTATGGCAAATGACACAGCGACTGGACACACTGTTAGGCCACTACTGATGTTCTGATGCTAAGTCAGAAGGCAGATCTCAGATGATGCCTGTTGAGTGGGGGTAAATCACACCACAGAAAGCGAAATGATGACAAGGGCTAATTTCTGTAGAGGATATGAGGAGACAGAGGGAGCAGCACTGTGAGCTTATGGTGGGGGTCCCTAGGATCACTCTCAGGCTCGGTGATCCACAAGAAGGTCTCACAGATCCCAGAATAAGTCACAGTTTCTTTTAGTTAGAGGGTAAAGATCACAGTCAGCAAGGAAAATGAGCAACAGTTAAAGTCCAGAAGAAACCAAATGCAATCTTCTCCCCACAGAGCCTCATGGGGACATGCCTAATTCTCCCAGCACTGATGTGCAACTAATTTGTGGAATCCTGCAAACAAGGAAACTATCTGCACTGTGTCCAGGGTTGTCACTGGGGACGAGTCACAAAAGCCAGAGTCCATTTGACTAATCTCAGCTACTCAGACTACAGCCTTCCCCTTCCATCCCACCCAAACACCCCTTACAAAAAATCATACTTTCCACATGAAAGTACCTAGTCAAACTTGTACAGCATGGCCCAAGACCTCAAGCATAAGAGTATAGAATTCCTGGGGCTCAGACCCTATCTGCCAAGAGTTGATGGAGGGGCTAGTCCTGAGGACACAAGGTGTGAATAAGCCACGCTTGCTGAGTTAACCCTTTCCTGCCCAGGGGAGAGAGTGATAGAAGGAACAAAGACAAGAAGGTGGGACAAGTGTGTGATCCTGTATATTTAAAGAAAAACATTACAAAATTTTAGGATTATATGCTCAAGAGTGGTCATAAACGAAAGACTTTGTTCACAGGAATAGAGATGTCAGGATAGTCTCCAGATACATTATTATTCAGCAACTATTTTCTAAGGGCTTAGTAATGACAAACTAATTGCCTCCAAAATGTGGTTTATGAACTGAAAACTCCTGCACCTGAAGGAGATCATTACAAAACATATGAATCTCGCCCCTAAGAACACTAAATTCTAGTATATGGTTTGGAAATCTGCAGATATTCTTATCACCTCTAAAGTTTGAAATTCTCTGTTCTCCATGGGGCCCATAAAATCATTGATAGTGAAAATTTAAACATATCTCAAGTTGTGTCCATACTCATCAGTGAAATAAATCAGTGGTACATGTGCAGGCAACGTATTGTATCATTGGTGTAAGAACCTGAGGGTGGGAATATAAACTAAGAGACATGAAGGAAATCTGTTCAAAAACAAATAACAGATGGGATGAGGGAAAGGAGAAAAGAAAGAGGCAAAAATCTATGTATGTATATATGTATATACATATGTGCAGGAGGGCTAACATGGTTCTACTAGTGTATTATATCAATTAATGCTAAGGAATAATTGATGACAGGTTATTCGATCAATCTTGTATGTCTGTATGTGTTATCCTGAGCACACACTTCGAAGATACTGATATGCAAAGCAGCAACTATTGTTGGTTTTTATTTTTTATTTATTTTTATTTTATTTTATTTTTGTCTTTTGTTTTCTGTTTTTTGTGTTTTTCTGTTGTTGAGATGATTGTTTGACCAATTTCGTATGTCTGTATCTGTGTTCATGTATATACACTTCGAAGATATCAATAGGTAATGCAACAACCATTATTGAGTCCCTGTCACCTTGTCTGTAAATCAGCTTTGATTGTACTATTTCTTATGCTAATTTGTGTCTGTTTGTTAATATGTTTTTGTGCTTTTATTTTTTTTAAATAAAAAAAACCCATATCTCAAGTTGTAAAAATACGAAGGAAGAAAACGATATGGAGAAACACTTTTTTTCCTGTAGGCGATTCAGGATAGAAGCCTTGCATATGTGTAGGAATGTGAGTGAAGTTGAAGCTACTAATTCACTTTTCTAGGCATCCAAAAAAATAGTGCATAAGTCTAAAGCATGACTAAATTCTGCAGACATATGACATGTACTAGCGAATAGATCTATAGCATGTATCTTGGAAAGAAGTGAATTAAAAGAATATATAGCATGTACAGAATCTTCCTTAAACTTGCACAGCCCTTTAAAATGCAAAGGAATTTATAAAAATGATGCTTCAGAAGAAGCAAACATTGTAACCGGCAACTGCAAGCTCAGTATTTAGGGCTAATTACATAAATAGCCAACTATATATGCTCCCTTCTCTCTCAACTCTTCATCTAACCTTCTCCCACCCCTTTCTGTTTTTTCCTTTCCTAAATGAATCCTTTACTTCCTTGTAGACAATGTGGAAGACAACATGTTCCTGAATATGCAGCTTTTTTCACTTAACATAATTTTGATCTTTTCTTTCATTAAGTTTACCATTCTTCTAAAAATCTGGTAAATGCTATGATCCATGCTATCTCCATTAAATGTATTAAAAGAACATTCAATCAGAAAGTTAGTTAACAATTCTCCAAATAAATTATATTTGAGATGCTGCATATAAAATATAATTTTGTGGGTGAATCAAATTATATATAATATTGTAATGTTTTGTTAGAGTTGAATTGGGTGACAATAAAGCATAAGCTTTAGAGCTAAACAGATCTCAACTTAATTTAAAGCTTCATATCTAGGAAAATTCTTTAGGCTTTATGAGTCCATTGTTAGACTCTCATCCATTAACATTGTTTCTAAATTGAGCATTATTGGTATTTGAGGCAAGGTAATTCTTTGTTGTGAGAAGTAGTTCTCAGCATTGCAAGACAGTTCCCACCACTCCACCTCTTTCTTCTCACTATTACACATTAGTGCCACTGTTGGCTCTAGTATTTATACCCCATAGATCCCTAGGAATTCGCAAATGCCCCCTTGGAAGGTGGTGATGCTTCCAGGGAAGAGCGTGTGCATTAAATGGATTATAATAATACCTTTTCAAGTTGGTAAGTTCAAATGAGAGCATTTTCCTGCTACTTTTGAGTAAAAAGAGTAGTTAAGAGAACACACAGGTCAGGCAGACTTGGGCCATAGCCCAGCTCTGTCAACAGGTGTGTGTGTGTGTGTGTGTGTGTGTGTGTGTAGCAAATTGCATAATTTAAGCCTGAGTGTTTCGCCTATAAAATTTCAATGAGAGAAACAGCTCACTGAAGATTGCTGTAGGAGCCTATGAAGTTGTGTGTGCCAAGCACCAAGCACTGACCCTGGGCAGCGTGAGCGCTCAGTCACACCAGCCATAGGTGTTGCCATCATTATGGTTAAAGCCAGATGCCTGGGACTAAGGAGAGGGAGAGGCCAGGGAACAGGATACTCTGTCCACGAAGTTTTACAAAAACAGGTAAGGGAAAAATAAAAAGCAGCTGTTGAAAGTAAAGTTGTCAGCTCCCAGCCCCCGCCCTGCTAAAACAGACCACTGCATCGTATGGTAGCAGAACAGTGGGCAGACGAGGGGAAGCTGACGCTGATCAAAAACAGGACTTTGGGAGACGAGATCAAGAAACCAAACGGCTGGGGCACCGAGCAGCCAAGAGAGAACACGGGTATCCCACTGTGGTTTTCCCAAACAAGGTGCATTTTCTTGTGTGTGCCGAGCCTGCCCAATTTCCCTGGGATTCTCACCCACCTATGCTTTGTGAGTGTCTCTCTGAAATGATGACCAGCAACCAACAGATCTACTGTAATGTTATCAAACCCAGGAAAAAGGGATCTGGAATTGAGTCAGCTAAAATAAGGCAAGCATGCTGCTAGACAGAGAACCAATCTCTTCACTAAAACTTGCTCCTCAGACTAATTTTGGCTTTGGAGCTCTGACATTTGATGGCATTTCAAGGACCATTTTTTCATTTTCCTTAAGTACCTTTTCAGTGACTTGTTTTTAACTCTCAGTTGTCCTTTGTTTTCTTCTACCTTCTATGAATAGAACTTTAAAAAACCTTTTCACCTCAGATTCTTTCCAATGTCATTTTAGTCTCTAATCTCATCTTCTTACACCAAGAAGTATTTTCCAACACAGTTTCAAGATATCTCTCATAAAAACTGCAGAATTTCTTTCCATGCTCTCTGGGACAACCCAGGCACCTTACAAAAAACATGGTCTCTGACTTCTGGGAGATGGAACTTTGTCTCTTCTTTTGTACTTTGTCAGTTTTTTTTTTTTTTAACTAAAAGGGAAAAAAATCCTATCAAATTAAAAAAATGGAAATATTGTAGGTCATGTTTCAAATATTAAAAAGTAAGGGGAAACCTACTTATAAAAATGACTGTGCTATATAATCTGTATAAGAAGTGCTTAAAAAGTTAAAAATACTTATGAAACATGAACTCTTTTTCATGCAATATCCTCCACAAGACACTACTCTTCCAGATGATTCAGGGGTGACGAGTTCAGGAGACTCTGCTTACCCTACCTTTCCTCGGAGGTGCACCATACAATCCTCAAGGAATCCTGCAGACAAGAATTTACATGACTTATTTTACATCAGTTCTCTCAAACTTATCTAAAGCCAGGCTGTGCCTTTATGGAATACCTATTGATCTCTCATAAAACTGGTGTTCTGTAAAACAATGTGACAAAAGATGAAACTTTTTTGTTCTTTATTTTTTTTTCAGTTTTTTTAAGAACTTCTACACATTTTGTTCAATACAAAAATCATGTTTGGACATCACAGCAGTCATAGTAAACTCAAAGTACTGTAAGTGTTTTTAAGGACTTACTCCCAATATCTGACTTACCACAGATAGGTAGCAAATAGTTTGCAAATAGGTATTGTTCTACGGAACATACAATAGAGCAGTTCTCTCTCCTATTTAGTATCCCCTTAGCCCCAGTAAAATGCGTGTCACCAGGAAGGGGGTAATGGAGAACATAAATCAGCCTCTTCCCTTTCCTTAAAAACCAGAATATCAGGCACATGATAGCTGAAAAACAGTATTTCTTTTTTTGACTAATGTTTACAAAGCCATTTTCTAAATAAACAATCTTGTGATATCCCAAAGGAAACATCAGGTTAAAATATAAGGCATCTCAGGAGTGATGGCCAAGACCCCAGGCCAGGTGGGCCCCGGGCACGCAGGCACACATGTGCCGTTGGTGGGTAGAGAAATCAGTGAGACCAGCAAGGTGCAAATGTCCAACTTAGGAGCAAGGAGCCTGCACTACGGCTCTGGAGAACTCCACCAAGAGGAGACCAGTGCCAGCCTCCACACAAAAGGCCAAGATCGGCTCCATACCCAGGACAAATCCCATAGCAAACTTGGCTGAAATAGACAGCGCATTTCTGGGATCCAACCTGGATATTATCACAGAGCTGTGAACACCAGAGGTATTTTACTGCTTTCATTCTTCTTTGTTTGTCTGACTGGCTATTCTTTTCCTCACTGGATTTTATCTTGTACTGCTTTACATTTTGTGGGTATTTTTGGTTTTGGTTTTTTTTCTCCTTTTTTCTAGTTTCCTTTCTTTTTCTTCCTTCTCTTTCTTCCTTTTTCACTGCTTCTTACTTTTTATGTTTCCTTCTGCTGATCCTCTCTTTTCTCAACTACCTCTTAAATTTATACTTTAAAGTGAATAAACATTGTCTCTCTTTCCTCTGATTACTCCTTGCTTTCTCTTTCATTTTTTTCCTCCTGTGCCCTCCATTTTCTCAAAACTCGGATGATCATCCTCTAACCTCTAACCTTGGTACTACTGTATTTGTCCTCATTCACCACTTTCTCTTGTCCCTTACCTGTCTTAAACCCATACCCCTGTGGCAGGGTAAAATGACTCCACTAAGGGAAAAACGACTGCATACAAGTACATGTTTGATTTTGTTATATAATTTTAGAATTTGTCCTGTGGTTAAAGGTATCAGTTAATAGTTACCATAGTTTGTCAGTAGCTAAACTGTACTTAAGACTATTGTTATTACTAATTGTACTACTTTAGCCAGGATGTCAAACATGTTGTAGTCAGTTTTTGTCCCTGGTATGATAACACTGTGATTACATGGGGTCAATATCATCACCACAGTCAAGGAGCCAAAGGACTGGTTGCTGAGACAGTAACTTTGTATCCTTTACAAATTTGGAAAGTAGGTTTTTGGGATAGCTATAAAGAGCCACCTACAATTAAAAGACATCTCTGAAGAACAGATATATCCTAGGGAAGCCTCAATACTAGTGATAAAGCTACCTGCCACAAGAAGTTGCCAAGCTCAACACAGAAAATGAAATAAAATAAAAAAGGCAAAAGAGAAAATGACAAGACCTAAAAGCAAAATACAACTCCACACCCCCAACCCACCCTGGATAAGCCTGGAGCATAATGAGATAGAGGAAATTAGAAGTCAAACATTGGAACTTTCTGAAATGATAGCAACAAAACTGAAAAAGCTAGTGGATAAGGCTATAAAGAAAATAATCTCTCAGGTACAAAAAGAATGATGCCTAAATCAAAGATATTAGAGTAGAGACAGATAAAAGAAGAGATTTTGGGAAAATGATGGAAATCATAAGTGCTCAACAGAGGAAGAAATGGAACCCATGAAACAGATGCAAACAGAAATCCAAGAGATTAAAATATCCCTTGAAAGTATACACAACAGATTAAACAAAGGAGAGGATAACATATTAGATTTTGAAGGCAGAATTGCAGCTAGTGATCATGAAAAGAAAGATCTTAAAAAAATAGCAAGATAACTTGAAAATTCAACACAATAGCTACAAGATAAAGCAAAGAAGAGTAACATAAAATGATTGGGGTCAGTGAGAAATCTGGAGACAGCAAAAATGCCACATAAAAAACTCTTCACAGAAATAATGGCAGAAAACTTCCCAAGCATGAATACAGAACTTCACATACAAATAAATGAAGCACATAGAGCTCTAACTAGCTATGACCAAAATAAAACTGCACCAAGATATAATAATCAAGATTCCACAAATTCAGAACAAGAACAAAATATAAAAAGCAGTTAAAGAAAAAAAGAAACAAATCACCTCTAAAGGAAAGCCTCTCAGAATCACAGCAGACTTCTCAACACAAACCCACAAATCAAGCAGAGCTTGGAGTGAGGTATTTCAAACCCTAAAACAAAACAAACTCCAACCCAGATTGATTTACCCCACAAAACTATCATTCAAAATTGATAGCAAAATGACACTTCCATGAAAAAGATCACCTGAGGAAATTCATGACCACCAAACCAGCTCTTCAGACACTGTGAAGCATGTATTAGAAAGACTACAACCAGAACACCAATAGAAAGAAGCCAGCAAGTAGGGCGAGCAATTAAACAGTGAAGAAGGAACCAAAAACAGGAAAATAACATGGAAAAAATAAGCCAATACGTATCAGTTGTTAACATCAATGTAAATGAACTCAATTGACCAATCAAAAGAAAAAGACTCCCGCGCCCCGCGTCCCCGCCGCGCGCCCTCTGTGCGCCTCGCCGCCCGCGCCTCGTTCGCTGAGGCCGCGTCCGCCACACCGGCCCGAGCGCCCACCCAGCTGCGCAAGTGGGGAGAGAAAGAGATCGGCTTGTTAGCGGCGGAGACGCCCGGCAATCCCACGTTTCGCGCGTGTCGGGTGAGCCGCGCGGAGGGCCCCAAACGCCGCCGGAAACGGAGAGAAAGATTTGCTGGGTCCTAGCGCCCCGAGAATACAGACAGCTCGATCCCTCCCACCCCCCGACCCAGCGCAGCTCTCCGGCGACTCCCGACAGAGATCGGCTCTCTGGCGGCGGCAACGCCCAGCGGTCTCACGTTTCGTGTGCATCGAGCGGGCCGCGCAGAAAGCCCCAAAGGATAGACTGGCACCTTGGAACCTTCATGCCTGCAGGGACTCCAATAACTGGTGAGATATCGGCGCTCGCGACCAGATCACCGAGTGGGGGAGGAGATCCATTCCTATACCTGCAGGAAACCCTGGGAGGGTGGGGGAGCAGTCTTACACACCTCACCCAGGTCACTAGGTAGGGAGTATCTAACCAATATCTGTACAGCCTTTCAAGCGGAACTCTCAGCAGAAAGCTTAAGGGACATTCTCCCAAAGAGAAGGAATCATTCGAGCAGCCTTTGCAGCTGACCTTCACCTGCTGAACTGCCTTTGGAATTTATAGC
>PVLD010020076.1:0-34780 GCA_004027595.1 Dinomys branickii
CTGTCTGACTAAATTTGCATGTCTGTATATGGGTCCATACATCTACAATTCGAAGATATCAATGGATAAAGCAACAACAACTGTTGAGACCATATCACCTTGTCTATAGATTAGTTGTGATTGTACTATTTTCTATGATAATGGGTGTCTGTTTGTCAATAGGTTTTTGTACTTTTATGTTTCTAAAATAAAAAAAATTAAAAAAAATAAAAAAAGAGGCTCTGAAGTCACCTTTCATTTTTCTCTCATGCACTTTCTGTTAGTACTGTCCTTGCTCGCTCCAAATGTGCTGCCATGTAAGTCTTCGTTCCATTTCCTCTGAAACCTTCCTAGTTCACTTAAGAGCACGGGCTTTGGGGGGACATGTCTGGGTGTGATCTAGACTCATAAACCACAGGCTACTTGCTTGAGTAGATTCTTAAAGTCTTGAAGACTCAGTTTCCTCTTCTGCTAAGAGGGAGGCGATAACATTGCCTGCTTCCTGGGGAGTGTGACAGCAGATGGCACAGCGTGTATACACACGCATGAGTGTGTTGCTTGGCACAGTTCCTGGTGCATGACAGATATTTTAAATTCTAATAACTCTCTTACAGGTAGACTTTGATTTTCCATTTTCCAGAGAAGCAAGAAGGACCAGCCAAGTATCTTGTCCAACATCCCTCAGCTAGAATGCTCCAGGCCTGGAGCATGGTGTTGCCCACAACCTGCCCCCTGATTCCACCCCACATCCACAACACTGTCCTCATCTGCAGCCCTGCCTTCCCCAGCCCACCCATCTCCAGAGTCAGATGCTCCATGCTAATTGGATCACCTCCCAGGCTGTGGTCCTGTAGTGGCACTGACTGAATTCAGCTTCCCCTCAGCTCCTACAGGAGGGGCCGAGCATCCTTTCTGATCCCCCTCACCACCCATCCACCGTCCCTGCTGGCAGCCCCCACCGTGCTGTCCTCTCCTCTCCATGGTGCCAGTCTGACCCATCAGTCCCCGTTCGTGCACACTGCAGTCCTGGCTGTAAGGCCCAGGCGACCCCATCTCTCCACTCCTGGTCTTGTCATTCTCTATGAGGCCAATGTTTCCTGTGTCATCTTCCCAACTGGACTGTAAGTTCCTTGCACTTGAGGTCATTGCCTGGAATTTCTATGTGCCTAGCAGAAGGCTAGAATAGCAAGTGGTTTATGTTTAATTATTCGCTAGGAAATTCACTGGGTTTCTAGATCAGAAATTGTCTACGAAAATAATCAAGGGAGAACACCTTGCTGTCTGTCTGTCTGTCTGTCTACCGAGGTTTCCTCTTGGCAGAGGAATTGTGAAGTAGGTCCTGCTTGCTGCCACTTCTGGAAGCCAACCTGGGTCCCCTCCTGCAAAAGAGATTTTGCACTCCCATTGATCTCGAAGGGACGCACAGCTCCCCCAGTTCTGCGGGGCCGGAGTCTCGTGGACCCTTCCCAAGTGCCATCTGCCTCTTTGCAGCCCCTCTCACGCCAACAGCTGCTGCTTTGCCTGGTCTACGCACCTTTCCTCCCTCGCCTGTGGCCCTTAACCCACTTCCTTTCCTACAGCCTCATCAGGGCTGTGCCCTGGTCGCTATTCTATCTCCTCCTTCCCAAAATGACCCTCTTTCAGCCCCTGCCTCATCCTCAGCCCTTCTGCTTCCTCCCTTCTCAGGCAAAACACCTCTGGCACTCAGGACCTGGCTTTGCCCCACTTGCGATTTCTTATCCCAAACCCCTCTGTCTGGCTCCCATACGGACTTCATCTACCACCACCCTGTCCCTGGCTCAGCTCTCCTAAGATCTGCCTGTCCTGCCAGGTTGCTGGTCTACCTGGTCCTGCTGTCTGCCCATCCTGGGTCTCAGCCTGGCCACCTCCTCTCTGCCCAGCTCTGGCCCACAGTTCTTTGCTCTGGGGAGAAGACACAGAAGGGCAGATCCTTCCCACACCACTGTTCTTATCTGCTAGTTTCCTTTCTTTCTTTTTATTTATTTATTTTTTTTTTGCGGTACTGGGGGTCGAACTCAGGACCCTGCGCTTGCTAGGCAGGCGCTTATTCCACTGAGCTATATCCCCAGCCCTCCTTTCTTTCTTTTTAAAGACTCACTTTAAAGACTACCACTTTCTCACACTAGAGAAAACTACTAAATCACTAGTTGTATAGGTGACACTTGGCTGAGACAGAGGCCAAGCAGAGCACGCTCAGAGATGGAGCAGTCAGGATCTGAACTCTTCTCTTACTCCTAGCAATGAGGTCTGGGGGCAGTTAATAAGCAGTCTCTGCAACTTGGCATCCCCTAGTGGAAATGGGGAAAATAACAGCATTTATCTGAGCTGCCATGGAACTAAATGAACACCTGCCACAGTATAAGAACCCCCAAATGCTGGCGTTGGCTCACTTAGAAAGTCTTCCACTGAAGTGATTCGTTCAGTGAACTAAAATCCAAGGCACCAGTGACTACAGAAACATGAGGAATGTTACCTCTGTGGCCCTCAGTATCTTCACATGAAGAAATGCGACAGGGGTATATAGGTCTTCCATTTTGTTTTGCTTGCTACAGTACCAGGGATTGATCCCAGAGCTTTCACAGTGAACTATATCCTCAGCCTTTGCTTATTTTTTATTTTGAAACAGGGTTTCACTAAGTCATGTATTTGCCTAGGCTGCGTTCAGATTTGTGATCCTTCTGTCTCTGCCTCTCAGAGTGCTGGGATTATAGGCGTGAGCGTGCACAACTGGCTATAGAAGTGTTTATTTATTTATTTGATGTTTTTAGACAGGGTTTCTCTATGTAGATCAGGCTGGCCTTGAGCTCACTTTGTAGCCCAGGCTGGCCTCAAACTCTTGATGATCCTCCTGGCTCAGCCTCCCAAGTACTGAGATTCCAGGCTTGCCCACTGCACCTGGTGGCTATAGAAGTTCTAAACCATACCCCTCATGTGTCAAATAATTGTCATAAAGTCATTTAAAATAGAGAATGAGGAAAAGCTCCCTCATAGCATGTTTGTGCATGCTTGACCACATGGTATGATCTGCAGCTCAGTGAGGAGCGGCCACACTTGAGCATACTTCCTAAGAAGGACACGTGTGCATTTTTGTGGTTGCAGGTTCAGATGCAGGGAGCTAGATGGAGGGGGAGGGAGGACACTGAGCCCTCTCATTCTTTCTGCACACATCTCCCTGCCCCCAACTCCACTGGCTGCAAATATGCTCCCTGAGCTGCCAAACCCACGGAACAAGCTCATCTGTGGCCTAGACGAGGTTAATTTCAGCAAGTCAAGAGCACTGGATGGACTTACCAATCTTGTAAAATGGCAGTGAATAGTCTCTTTGGTAAGTGGTTTCTCTATACCATGGTTCAGCAGGCTTTGAACGGCTTCGAAAACAAATGTATTGAATGAGTGTCTGTTGGTCTAATTGAGGTCGATATGGAGTTTTTCCTTTGGATGGAATGGCTGAGTCTATGAGTGGTCTAAGTAGAGATAAAAATACTTTTCTGAGCACCTCTTGGAAGAAAAGTGGCCCATTTTCTCATCAACTGCAGTGGCTGGCTAACAAGACAGAGATGACAAACTCCCATTGCCCCAAGGCCACCACTGGTAAAGTCATGAAGGATAGTGAAGGATTTTAGTCCTTCAGCTTCTCCTCTGCAGCCACAGATCGTGGACAGTGACATGCGGTCACCCCTTCCTGCTCTGCTTATGCCTTCCTTGCGCCCCCCTCCAGGTCTTCATGGTGCCCTACCCATCATAATTTTCCTGTGGATCCAGTGCACTCTTTTAGCAAAACCACCACTGCAGTGCATCTGGTGTTTGACAGACCCAAGATCAGTTACAGACTTTCTGTACCGCTGCTCTGATAGGGTTCCTCCACAGGGAAAAGTAAGATATGACAAAATCCCTGCATACAACATTCATTCACTGGTACAGCTCTGGTGGTGTGTATTAAGACTTGAACATGTGCATACCATTTGTCTCAGCAATTCTAGCAACTAGGGATATCAATAAAAACTTAGCTCTAAGAATATTTACTGAATTGTTTTCATGATAATACAGTATAAACACCTTCATTAAAAAACTCAGGTGATGGATATCTGCTAATTACCCTGACTTGAGTAATTAGATCATTACACGTTTTATTGAAATGTTTCCCATAAATATATACAATTATTGTGTCAACTAAAAATAAGAGATATTTTTTTAAATGTAGAATTAGTAATATAGACATATATAGAATCACCATGCCACTATGAAAAGTGAAGAGGTAGAATTACAACTTTTGACATGGAAAAAGTCCATAATATATTATTAAATTTAAACAAAGTTTTGATTAAATTAAACACTTTCTATGGTTGAATTATATGGTATGTGAACTACCTTAATAAAGCTGTTACCACCGAGAAAGAGTTTCACAACACCATCCTACCCCATTTTGGTATGGATAGTTATCTCTAGATTATGACCTTAGCAGTGATTTTCAATATTTTTATTATCAACATTTTCTAAATATTCTCATAAATAGGTATATTTTCAAGCTATAAAACAAGTGAGGTGAATGTCCATAGATGGGAAAATACTAAATGTCTGAAATTTAGGAACATCCAATTTCAATCAGGTGAGAAGACAGAGTCTCACACGATGATAGTGCTGTAATGATATCATGTTTACAAAGAGGTGGCTAAACTTCCTCGATAAAAATCAATAACTCTAGGAGGCTGAGGAACATAATTCGGTAAAACGCTTGCCTACCATGTATAAGGCACCAGGTTGTATTCCCAGCACATGTGCGCACACACACACACACACATGTTGGGCTGGTGTATGGCTCCTTGATATAGCAGGTGCTCAGTGTGTGTGAGGCACTGGGTTCAATTTCTAGCACCAAAAAAAAAAAACCCAACAACAACAAAAAAACCAATGTTTGCTTAATTGCATAAGAACTGGATTGTGATGTGCTCCTTTAATAAAGAATGTGTCAGCAGAAACGGAGTGGCTCTTCTTTAAGTTCAGAAAAAACCAGGAATAAGAATGTGACCATGCTGGTAGGAGAAGGAACTGGGAGAGGTTCTGGTGGGTGGAGGAGCACTAGGCTGGGAGGGCTGGAGAAGCACCAGGAACTCCCACGCACCTCTCTATGTTTTTTCTTCATGCTCAACAGGTACTTGCTCTGGTAAGTGCCCTGACTGGCGGGTGGGAGCTCATCTTATCCTACAAAATATGCATCTTGGTAGCAATGAGAATGTTAGCTCTCTGTTGAATGTGTCAGTATCCTATGAGTTCGGGCCCCATGTGACCATCATTGTCTGGTCATCTATGCCACTGATACTCTGGCGTCTGAACCAGATCCCAGTGACTGCCCCTAGATCTACCCCTCTGCACTGCCACCTGGCCTCTGCCTTTGCCTTAGGTGTTTCTCAAGAACCAGAATATTCTCCCTCTTCAAGTAAGATATTAGTGCCCTTCTACTACCAAAAGTATCAAGCCAGTAGGAGAATACATCTGAGAAGGTAAGACATTAGACATCTATCAAGTTATGCCATGATTATAATAGCTAAATTTAGGCCCTTTCTTGGCAACACAGACAACTGTGCTGCAGAGAAAACTATTATGGCTTCTGTGCACGCTCCTCTGTGGTGCCTTCAGAGGATTTTGCTAAGTCTTAGAATGAGATTGGATATACATAACAAGTTTTCTTTTCACTGAATTTCTCTCCAAAAGTAATAATAAGTGTACTTAGGACCGATCCTAAGAACTCCATTATTTCCTGTTTTGGGTGTGTTTTGATTTGCATTCTGTCCCCTTATTAACTAGATGCTTAATAAACTTATAGATTGACATTTGTACCTATAGATTGACATAGGCACTTACAGATTGCATCTTGGGCAGACACAAGTCTTGGCAGAGCCAGGCAGAGTCAAACTTCCTTTGAACGGGGCCGTGCTCTGGAGGATCGGTATTTGGCTATCAGTCAGCTGGGACACAGTGGAGGCGGTAAGTGGGGTCATCAGAGCTCTCACAGAGCACCTCTCAGGCCACCCTGTGCACTTGAGACACGTGCAGGTCTGGAAGTGGGTTCCTACCATTTTCTTTCTTATCTTTCTCATAGTAAAGGACCGATGTCTTACAGTAAGTGTTCACGCGGGTAGGTGTGGCGGTACCCATTGCACTCCAAGCTGCTTGGGAAGTTGAAATAAAAGGATCACTTGAGACCTGAGTTCAAGAGCAGCCTAGGCATCATAGAAAGACCTTATCTCAAAAAAGTTCTTATTCTAAAAGTATTTGAGTTGGAAATAATAGCTTTGAACTGGGAATCAGAATATATAAATAAAGAAGTCCAGTGTTTATGCCGTGTAAACTCAGCTACAACATGTCATTTCTTTGTGATGCTTTTCACTAACCCAAGTTGATAGAGATGATCTCACAGCTATCTCCAGCTTGGTCATGCCAGTGGAGACTGTATGCTGCTCTAAGGTATAGATGGCATGGTTCCTTTTCTTCCCTTTATATGGAGGACGGTTGGTTGGCTACATCAAAGTCAACTAAGAGAAGAGAAATACGTAATAGATACTTGCTGATGAATTCGGAATAATAGTATTCATTCATATGTTGAGTGCTTAGCATGCTCTGGAATTCTATACCAATTATTTTATTTAGCAGATGATGCAACTGGTACTCAGAGAGGGAATGAAAATTGCCCAAGACTAAACATTTCATAAGTTCCTCAAATTGCTGCTTTCACTTACTGTAGTTTTCTAGCTTTCCTAAACTAGAAAATAAGGTCAAAGTCACTGTGGGTTTCCCTTTTTGTTTTTCTTTGTGTGAAAACCACGTGTAGAAGGAAACCATGTAGGCCAGACTTGTAAATTCACTAAGAAAGAAATACAATCTCAGTAAGTCTAAGTTATTTGGCCAGTTTGAAATTCTAAACTCCTAGTGTTTCTCAAATTCCTGCGGTGGTTTAATTTATTGTTGATCATAAAATTTTTTTTATTTTAAAAGTAGAATAACGAAAACATTAACAAACAGCCATTTACAAAGTAGCTCAAGAATAGTACCAGCAATACTGAATTACAGATAAGGTGACAGGGAATTAACAATGGTTGTTGTATTACATATGAATATCTCCAAATTGGTTACTTAGGTAAACAAAGATAGACGTGCAAGATTGATGAATAATTAATCATTAACTGTTCCTTTCAATAAAGTGATAGAAGTCTGTAGTACAACTGTTAGCTATTCTGCATATACATATATACATAATTTCCCCCCTTCTTTCTTTTCTCTTTTCCCACATCTCAGTTGCTCTTTACTTTTGAGCAGTTTCCTTCCGTTTCACAATGTTTATCATACCTCCTAATTTTTATTTTCTCTTTCGGGTTCTTACACTAGTGAGACAATATGTTGCTTACACATGCAGGTCTGATTTATTTCACTTATAAGTGTGGTCTCTAGTTGTGACCATTTACCTATAAAAGCCTCAAGTTTTTCTTTAGCTGATCATAAAATTAAGATACGTTCCTTAGCAAAAAAATCTGGAAAGTGGAGAAAAATGATTTAAAATAAAATATAAAATACTAATAGTCTCAACCCTCATGTAGAAAAAAAAAACCAAACCACAACAAAAACATTATTGAAGCTGAAGATATTAGATTAGGCTTAGTAGGCTTGAGGTCCAGGGTTCCATCCCCTACAGCCAAGCAAAACCACACAAAACACAAAAGCAAACAAAATCCCAACTCATTTTTTTAATAATTTGGTGTATTTTCTTCTAAACCTTTGTCTACCCATTAAATAGTATTTTTTAACCATGATTAACATCATTAAGATTTTGTCACCCATTGTTTCCCAAATTTAAAGACCCAATCCAAAAACGGGCATCTGAGATGAACACACACTTCTCAGATGAAGAAATACAAATGACAAATAAATATATGAAAAATGTTCAACATCATTGGTCATTTGAGAAATGCAAATTAAAACAATATTGAGACTCCATCTCACCCCAGAAAGGATGGCTATCATCAAGAAATCAACCAATAACAAATGCTGGTGGGGCTGTGGGGAAAAAGAAACCCTTCTGTACTGTTGATGGGAGTGTAGATTGGTGCATCCACTGTGGAAATCAGTGTGGAGATTCCTCAAAAAGCCAGGTTCAGTGGTCCCATTTGACCCAGCAATTCCCCTGCTGAGTATCTGCCTCTCACAGTGATATATGTGCACTATGTTTATAGTGGTGCAGTTTATAATTGCTAAATCTTGTAAAGAACCCAAATGCCCATCAACTGAGGAACGGATAAAAAAATTGTGATTTTTTTAATACAATGGAGTACTACTCAGCCATAAAGAAGGATAAACTTGGGAGGTTTCTAGGTAAATGGATGCACCTAGAGACCATACTCTTGAGTGAAATAAATCAGACACACATATGTAAATATTGCATTGTTTCTTTGGTGTGAAGAATTTTTTCCCATTTATCATGCTAGCTTTGGTGACTTTCTTGGAAATTAAGGTTTGGAAATGTGTCTCACCTGGAAGGTGTCTTCACACTGTAATCAACAGGGAGTCTTGCCAACTGCCCAGGGTAGTAGCCTTGGAGGGCCTTCCCTTGATGATTAATGAATATGCTAGTGGAGAAAGTAAAGAGGTAAGAAAAAAGAGACTATTATGGTTAGTTCTCTGCAGGAGAATACCAGCTCTTGTATGAAAGAAAATCCATTAGGACTTTGACCCCTGATCCTGGCAACTAGAACCCATGGGACTTGCTGGTAGTGTCCTTTGTGACTCATAATGGTCCTCTTTCCCCCATACCTGGCTTTATGGTACTTTCAGGTTTCCTGTCCTCCACCACAGCCTCCAATACTGTTATAAAATATTATTTATTTTTAAGGTGCATAAAGAAATATTTAATATTATGTTCAAAATATTAGGAAAAAAGAAATAAGAGAATATATAAAACCAGTGTGGCAAATGTTGATAATTGTTGAAAGGTGGGAATGAGGGACCATACTAATTTTTCTACTTTTGAGATGTTCACAAAGTCTCGTAAGGTTTTAAGAAAAAGTGAAATATCTAAGTATATATTAGATCGCAAATGAGGCAGGGCTGATGGCAAAGCGTGAAGTGCTCATAAGTCTGGAAGGACTCTGGCACTGAAGCATGAGCTGAAGCCCACAAGGTGGGTGTGGTGGGCAAGGTTGTGAGGCTGAGCAAAAGATGTGGTTGTACAACTGGAATGCAGTGGTGCTATAGTTTGGATGTTGAATGCCCTGAAGGTCCATGTGTTAAAGGCATGGTCCTCAGGGTGATGCTTTTGGGAGGTGGTGGAGCCTTTAAGAAGTGGGGCTTAAGGAGAGTCCTTAGGTCATCAGAAGTACAAATGAGGTTATTGGATTTTGGGACCCCCCACCACTATCCTTTTTCCTTTCTTTTGTGATGGGGACCACTATAAAGCAGTCTTGAGGATTTAAATTAACCAATTGGATTTTCATGTTTACTTGTGAACCTGTCCAAAGCCTAGGCTGCTTGTCGGGAAGTGGGCAATGGACTCATAGTAAGTGAACCTCTATGAGGTTATTAAAACCTGTAATGTCCAATGAAGCAGAAAAGCCTCAAAGGACAAGACAAGATCACAGCCAAGGACACCTGGATCCAATCTGAACTAGATAAACACTGTAGCCTCAGGCATCTCACTCCTGGGTGGATTGACTTAATCCTTACTAAAGATTAATTTAATATGAATAATTCTGCCCTTCTGAGTATTCTCCTGATAACCAAATAAATACAGGCCACCCAGAGAAGGTCTTGGTCTTAGCCCTGAGAGAATCTTGAATTCTGTGAGAGGGCTTTGATCCTCCTAGAGCTGTGAAATCATTCCACTCACCTCTTTTTATTTAGCCTTTGCTGTACATTCATTTGAGAGATTGTGGACCTGATCATCCCACAATAACTCAGGGATATTATTAATCTGATACTTTTGCTTTCTGAACATGAAGTGAGCAGCTGGCGGTGCCGCACACTCCCTCCTACTGCTATCTAGCACCCCCACCATAAGTCAAGGCAATAGGACCAACTGGTCACAGAATGGAATGTCAAAAACTATGAGCCAAAACCTTTTCTCTTTATAAAATAATAATCTCAGGTATTTTGTTATAGTGATAGAAAGCTAAACACAAGCAGTGCTCAGACTTTATATCTTAAAATGCATTTTACTTTACAGTAAGTTACTTCTCCCTTTATTTTCTGATTACAACACTAATTAGCATTTTAAAATTATGTGTGCATTATATTACTTACAGGTTTTATTTGTTATATTAAGAGGGTATTTCGTCTGAAAGTCTGAAAATCACTGGTGTAGGTGATAGAGCATCTTTGTAACACTTTAAAGAAGGTTAATGATATGATACAGAAATTTTCTCTGATGACAGCACAGAAAACAAATCTGAGAGCAATCTGACTAGAAGTAGAAACACAGGTTAGGAAGAGACTAGTACTTTATGTTGAGACATGATGAATCTCTGAACAGTGGGGTGGAAATGAGGATGGAGAAGATGGATTGTCACCTCGGGAAATGCAAACGGAATGGGTGCTATGTACATCCACACCAAAAATGACAGCTAAGGCAATGCCCAGGGTTAACTATTCTATACACCAACTATTCAAAATCTCACATGTGCAAGATAAATACATACGATACTACCTTTTAATTTAAACACTGAATAAAGCTTTAACAATGCCAACAAAAAGGAAAAGTAGGAGAAGAGAGAACTGGTTGAGGATTTTTTGGAGATGGAATGATGGAATTAAGGATAAAGGAGAATTGTCCAAGACAAGGCCTAGGCTTCAACCATTAGGAAGAGCACTATAATCTCTTAGAGAATAGCCAAGGAGGCCAACACAGTTGGGAATGTGTCTTTATTGAGTGTGTGATGCCTGCACATGGGAGTATTTGTGAATTATCCACAGATTGGGAGCATTCATTAGACACCATGAGAATTCACAGAAAAGGTGAAGAGACCACAGAAAGGAACACATAGTTTTGCATAACATAGCTCACTTTAAACGTGTTGGATCATGAATGGGAACTTAAGCTACGCCTTCAATTCAGCCAACGTTTATTTGATACCGTAAGGTACACTGCACTGACCTAGGCTTTGCAGATACAAAGCTAGGAATCAGTCCTGGTCCTCAAAATGCTCGTCACATGGTGAAATAGTGGCTCAAATGAAGGTCTGATGGAGCACGAGGAGGGAGGGGTGTCAAGGGTTCGCATAGGCAAACAGGATGGGAAGAGACTCCCAGTGAAGGCATTATAGAAGCTAAATCTTGGACAGAATTGAGTGGGTTGTGTAGGGATGCATTAGTCAGCTTTTTGCTACTATAATAAATGGCGGGGATGAATCAACTCATAAAGAAGAAAAGTTTATCTTGGCTTTGAGTTTTGAAGGTTTCAGCCCATGACCAGTTGACCCCATTGCTCTGGGCCTGTGGTGGGCAGCACATCACAGCAGGAGTGCACGGTGGAGCAAAGCAGCTCCCCTTGTGGCGGTGAGGAAGCAAAGAGGAGGGAAGAAGAGGGACAGGGTTTCAATATCCCCATTCCGGGGCACACACCCAATAACCTAACTTCTTGGTTCCACTATCTCCCAGTAGTATCACGAGCTAGAGACCAAGCCTTCAACAGGTGGGCCTTTGGCAAACAGTCCAGATCTGAATTGGAGCAGGGACCAGAGTCTACCTCGCTGTCTTGTGCGCCGGTCTGTGGAGACGGGACTCCACAAGCTTGGACTTTCCAAAAACCCCCAGGCTGTCGGCTGGATACTATGACTGAGTTCTGCACAGTCAACAACTGCAAGGGATGAAGTCATACGGGAAAAGAGTAGTTGGTGCCCAAGGGGGGAACACATGACATTTCTGAACGCATGGGAGCGGGAGAGAGATTTGCTTAGGCGCCTACTCAGTTTCTGAAGCAAGGCCTTGAGGAGCTCCTCAGAGCCGTGTTACCCCTCAGGAGGGTCCCAGGGCTCCGAAGGACCTGCGGGTTTCCTCCTCCTCTTTCCTGGCGTGCACCCAGCAAATGCCTGCCAATTGCAGGTGGTCAGACTAATCCCTGTTTTGCAGAAGGAATGTGTAAAAACTGCTCAGAGAACAGAAGCCCTTCCCCCAGCGCCGAGCAGGCTCCTGCCTTGAGTCCCTGCAGGCGCCCCAGGGCACATGTTGGCAGGAGTGGGCGGAGGGCAGGAAACCTGGGGTCAGGAGGTGGTGGCTGGCGGGAGGGCAGCTGAAAGGAGCAGCGGGAAGTGGAAAGATTTGGAGAATGAAGCCATGATACTTTGCCTCTCCCTTTGCATCTATTTCCCAAGCTCCCCCGTGTGGCCTTCAGGTGAAAGTGAGAAAATTTCCAATTTAGATACTAAAATACCAGGTTTTTCTGGAATAGGACTGTTTCCTCCTCGGGGTGCATAGTCAGCCCCTCCCTGAGGAGGCTGGGTAGGGTGTAAAGCGACCAGATTAGCGACTCAGAGCCCTACCCAGGCTGTGCCCAGACCCACTGGGCTGCCTCAGCCACTGCAAGGCTCTTCCTTCTCCTTTCTTCTCCTCGGCTGAGCAGGCAGCACAGGGGGCTGATTCCGCTGGGCATTATTTACAAGCCCCGGACAGCTTGGCTCTCCGAGGTGGTGGTGCGCACCAGCCACACAAGAGCAGCTCGTCCTCTGAGCCTAAGCCGTGGCCGAGATGGCCGTGTCACTGACACACCTGGGCCGTGCCTCACTCTTTACAAAGCACTTTTACCTCATATACTCCACACAGTCACCTTGCAAGGTAAATATTATTAACTCCCTGTTTCATAAAAGGAGTCTCAGAGAGGTTAAATGGACTTTCTAAATATCACCCAGCTAGGAAATGCCGGAGCCACGAAGCAAACCCAGCTCCCGAAACTCCGTCTCGCATCCAGAGTCATCTCCGTGTGGATGATGATTCCTCTTTTCCAGAAAAGTTCAGCACTGTTTGCATGAACTCTGTGACTCTCCCACTTGCTAGCAGACAGCAAGGAAGCCCACTGCACCAAGACAGCAGGGAGAGCAGCAAGGACATGACGCTGCTGGCAGGAGGGTCCTTCCTTTGGTATACACGTGTCTCTTGCAAGCTCGCTGTCTGCGGTGTGCTGGGTGATAGGGACATGTGGTGTAAATATTGTCTTTCCAACCAAAGTTCATCACCTGGCAAAGAAAATCCTATTCAGGCAACTAACAAATCATGGCCAATATGGCAAGTGCTATAATAAGATAAAAAACTGAGGCCTGGAGTACTAACTTACCTAAGGACATGAGATAATACATACAGAAGATGAGATTGAACACAAAGCTGAAAGATGACCAGTCCTTCTTCTCACCCGGATCCACAGTTTCTCCTCCATGAAGGGGTAGCCTCAGCTTTTTCATCAAGAAGATCAGAATGATAATTATCATCTCCATTAATGGTTACGTTAGAGGAAGTGAGACATTTGTAGTGCGTGCTAAAGTATCTCCTTAGTCCTCCTAGGCAGGGTGGATGAGACCTTACTTTAAATTGTGTGTGTGTGTGTGTGTGTGTGTGTGTGTGTGTTGCTGGGAACTGAATTGCTAAGCACTTTACCACTGAGCTATACCTCAGCCCAATCGATGTTTGAAAAATCCCTTTAAAACTGACACACCTTCTGTATCTTTCTTCGTCCACAACACACTGAATTTAGTCTGCTGGAAGTGATCTTTTCAAGAAGCATTTTAAGCTCCACAAACTAATACAGTGTGCAGCCCCACCCATGAGCAACAGGCTCTGGTCTGTGGCTTGGGTATAGCACCAGTTAAGACTCACATTTAATATAATTCTTTTTATAAGAATCTGATGTAGTCACTAAAACTTGTGAGCCATGAAATATTTACTTTTCTTAGGTTTTCCTGCTGGGTTGCAATTCTGTTTCCGTAGTGGAGCCCTCTGGGCCAGGCAGTTAAGGATGAATTGGGTGAACACTTGTGCAGAACAGCAGAAGGGCAGATGCAGGTTCTGTTCATCATCAGGAGGCCAAATCACCAACAAAGGGCAAAGTAATTTTGATCATTCATTCATTTTAATCTATTCAACAACTGTGCGTAGAGGGCCTACCATGTGTGGCCATCTGCTAGGCAGAGATTATGGAAGTGAGTTGCAGAGAAAGGCAAGAAAGCCCTGCCGCTGGGTGTTAATCTAGAGCTGGAGCAAATTGCAGTGACCCACCCCCAAGAACAAATAGTGGTGGCAGACCAGTGAGTTAAAGTCCCATCTTTGCCAGTTGTCTTGGGACAATCACTTACCCACAGTGTGCCTTGTTATTTTATCTTAATTCACAGTTGTAAAGCGAAAATGAGATAATAAACACTTAGGATAATGCTTGCCTGTTTGTCAGTTTTCTGCGGCTGTGATAAAACTGAAAAGGGAGAAAGATGTATTTGGGCTCATGGTCTCAGAGGTTTAGTCCATGACAACTTGGTCCTATGGCTTTGGGGTTCTGGTAAGGACAAACATCACAGTGGGAAGCACTGGAAGAGCAAAGATACTCACTTCCTGACATTCGGAGGCAAAGAGAGTGAGAGAGAGCCCACAAGAAAAGGGGCCAGAGGCAGACTATACCCTTCAAAGTCACCCTCAATGACCTAGTTCCTGCCACCTTTTAAAGTTTCCACTGCTTCCCAATATCCCATTCAGCTAGGAAGCTAATAATGGCTTACTCCATCTCTGATGTTAGTGCTCTTGTGATTCAATTACTACTCAAAGACCTCAGCTCTGAAAATTGCTGTTTTAGGGACGAAGTCTTCAACACACAGGTTTGTAAGAGATATCCCAAATCCAAAGTATAATAGCTGGGCACATAGTAAGAGCTGCCTGTTAACTATTATCCACTAGCAGTGAGACAGATGGGAAATTTAAAAAAAAACTAATACAGTATCTGGATGTTGTGATAACTGATGCAAAAGAAATTGGGAATCACAGAGGTGGAGAGGTAGGCAAAAGGAGACGCTTCCAGTCAAGTGGTCAAGGAAAGACTCACCAGTTGACAACAGAGCTGAGACACACTGGGTGGAGGGAGAACGAAGTGTTGGGGAAAGGAGTAGCCCAGGTGGAAGGAAGATTTTGTAAGCACCAAGGTGTGAAAGAAACACGGTTTCCTGAAAAAACCAAAGGAAAGACAAAGAGCTTGAGTTAGGAGAAAGTTGGAGAGAGAGGCTGTGGTATTTCCTGTGGGGCATGTCAGCCATGGCAATGAGTTTGGATTCTATGCTAAATGTAGTAGGTTGCAGGGTTTTATCCAAGGGAGTGCTGTGATCCAGTTCACATTTTATGTTGCTTACTCTGGAGAATAGATCACTGGGAGATAAGAGAAGGCATTGTTGAAGACGCCTGGGAGAGGTGATGGTGACCTGGAGCATGTGGTGGCGGTGAGCTCTAGCCCACTGCTGTGATTTGGACCTGAAATGTTCCTCAAAGGCCCATGTATGAAAAGCTTGGCCCCCCAGCCTGTGGCACTGTTGAGAGATGGTGGAACTAGTTGAAGGATGTTGGAGGGGGCTCTTTAGAGGAAGTTAGGTCACTCAGGGAATATCCTTCAAAGGGGATATTGGAACTTTGGCTCTTTTCTCTTTCACTTCCTGGCCATCATGAGAAGAGTGACTTCCTCTGCCATATGCTTCTGCCATCATGTACTGTACTACAACAAGCTCCAAGAAACCATGGATTGAACCCTCCAAAACCTCGAGCCAAAGTGACTTTCCTCTTCATAAGTTTCTTATCTCAGGCATTTTGTCATAGTGACACAAAGCTGACTAATACAGTAGCATTCAGATGGGAGATATATCTTGGAGGTAGAGTGGATGGAACTTGCTGAAGGTGGGGGATCTGCTGTTGTTGGCAAGGCGTGTGTTAGGCAGAAAGCTGCCCCAAACTGAGCCTTGCTGGTGGAGGGTGGGACACCCTCCTGCAGGTAGAGGAGGAGCGATTGAAGCCTGCTTCCTGTCATGTGGCTCTGATGATAACTGCAAGTGAGCTAAAGATAGCCCAGCCTCAGGCTTTCAATGGGCGCCCCCACTTTGTTTCACTCAAAGCCTCACACTCCCCAGGGGGTTCACTCAGACCAGACCTTATGAATGATTTGGCTCCATGGAGCAACAGACAACAGCAACCCACAAAGATTTGTTTTCATTTCCCCAGGGAGATAAGATCACAGCTACATAGGCCCATGGTGAACAAGATAAACTCTCTCTCACACAGAGAAAGAACGAGGACTTGTGGGCAAGGAGGAATCAGTAAACACTGCAACCGGGGCTGGGGATATAGCTCAGTGGGGGGCTGGGGATATAGCTCAGTGGAATAAGTGCCTGCCTAGCAATAGCAGGGTCCTGAGTTCGATCCCCAGTACCACAAAAAAAAAAAAAAAAAAAAAAAAAAACACTGCAACCAATCCCTATTCCTCTCCACCCTGTTTGGTCCTTGGGTGGATTTTAGGGATTGAAAGGTAGGTTCTGTACTTTCTCTGAAAAGAAGATTCTTAAGGAATCCAGGAAGCAAGCAGCCTCCTACCCACTCCTGCTTCAGTAATTTCAGAGAGAAAAAGAACTTTTATTTATTGACCAAACATTGTTAGATTGACTATATACTAAAGTAATAAGGCTTGCTCAAACCTATGAAATCAATGGTACTACTAGAGGCTGACTCTAAAGTCACAATGTGAGGGTTGCTGCCCCGGCTTCCTGGCTTCTAAATCTCAATAGCCCCCCATAGTGTCAGATGGTGAAGGGGGAGTGTGGTTATCATTTACTGATCTTATCTGATATCTCTCAGTAAAATGAATCTAGCATTACAAAACAACGGGCCAGGTATGGTGGCTATGCCTGTAATCCCAGCCCTCAGGAGGCTGAGGCAGGAGGATCATTGTGAGTTTGAGGTCGGCATGGGCTACAAAGTGAGCTGAAGGCCAGCCTGAACTGCATAGCAAGACCCTGTCTCAAAAAGACAAACAAAACAAAACAAACAAACAAACAAAAAACCATGACTGAGGCTCATTGTTCCTGTGCCGTAGATGATGACCTTGGTGAAGGAGTGAAACTCCTCCCTAGTTTCCATCTGTGGAGTCAGCTCCCATAATGCAGAAGCACGGAGTGGTATGATTAAAGGGTTCCCATCTAAACTTGGGGCTTGGGTCCTTCATACTTCTCGTTAAAGCCCTTTCTAAGAAAAAGTTAGTATCTTTCTGATCTTTTGGGAATGGAAAGCCTGCTTAGATTCTGCAGTAAATATAGAATTTCTTTCCTTGCAATTTTTCCTAAACCCAGAGAAGCTGCACTAGGCCCCTTTGGAAGCAGTGGTCTTTCAGGCATGAGGTGCAAGGTGAACAATTCTAATTCCTCAGATAGCTGTCTGCCTTGCCTGTGCTCTGAGAGGCTCTGCCTATGTGAGAATATTACCTGGGTGGAATCACTAGGTGACGATCAACAAATTCTCGTAGCCAGATATGGGACATTCTGAATGGGAGCCTGAAAAAAAACATTAGAGTGAAATTTAATATTGTGCTTGTGTACGTTTTGAGGCACAAGCTACTGCTGCAGTCTGGATAGGGAAGGTCCTTGTCTTAGTCACTTTGTCATTGCTGAGACACAGTACCTGACACCCACAACTTAAAGGAGGCGGGGTTTATTTTGGCTCTCTGTGTGTGGAGATTTCATTCCATAGTGACTAACTCCAAGGCAGGGAAGCATAGTCAAAAGGCCTGGGCAGAAGACAGCTGCTCACTCATGGCATCCAGGGGCCAGAGAAAGAAGGGCAGAGCCAGGGAAGGAGGTGCACCCTCCCAGGTCACGCCCCCAGTGAACCACCTCTTCCGACCACGCCCTTCCTTCTAGCGGCGTGTTTAGCTGTACACTCACAGTGAGTATAGAGCTCTGCACTCCACTCATCTCCCCACAGTCCCACCTGAGATCACAGGAGCCTTTCAGATGAATCTAAATACAAAACAGTCCTCAAAGGTGCATGTGTTGAGGGCTGGTCTCATCGGGAGGTGGTGGGATCTTCAGGGGGTGGTGTCTAGTGGAAGAAAGTTAGGTCACTAGCAGTGTGCCCCTGAAGAGCATACTGGGAGGTCAGCCCCTTCTTCCTTCTCTCCTATGCTTCCTGGTCACTCTGAAGCAAAGAGGACTCTACCACACACTCACACCACAATGAACTTGCCTTCCTCAGATCCAAAGTAACAGAGCCTATTGAAGGTTCTGAAGTCTTCAACCATAAATTGAAGACTCTGAAACTAAAACAAACCATTTTCCTTACTAAGTTAATTATCTAAGGTATTTTATCACAGTAACAGAAAGCTAACACAGCTACCTAGAACCACAAAGTCCATCTTGAAAGCATCACAGGAAGAAAAATGACATTCAGAAGGACTCTCCATAGCTTCCTATAGTAAAGGAAAAATAAGACTAATAAAGAAGCAAAAAGAAATGGAAAGTGTAAGCTAAAACAATGCACATATTTTTCTTTTACCCTTCTATTTCTTATTAATTTTTGCAGTGCTGGAGCTTGAACCCAGGGTTTTCACACATCCCTAGCTCCTTTCATGTTTTGAGATAGAATCTCACTAAGTCACTAATTCGCACAAGCTAAATCCTTTTTGTTTTCCTGCCTTAGCTTCCCAGAATGCAGCAATTGCACGTGTGCAAACCCAAGCCTGGCTACACTCTACTTTCTCTGTCTGTTGCTCCTGCCCAGTCCTTGCTCCTGAATGGCTTATCTGAAACTTACGGGATGTCCTGACCTCAGATGTCCCGCCTCTTGTAACTTGAAGTCTCCTTGACTTGTCTGGAAGCAGTGGTTTCCTCCTCACCTGCTAGCATGGGGGAGGGAGATCACAATAGCAGCCCTCACACATTTTACAGCTCTGTACAGACTGTAGCACTGCATGTCCTTGGTGATGCTGTTAGCCAGTGTACTGTTTGTGTGACCTCGCTGGATTTCAGCCCCACCCTAGTCTTGTTCATTGTTGAGGACAGGAGGTGAGCTGGCTTAGACTGGCTGGATCTAAGATGGCTCATGCCTCTTATCTATTTATTTATTTTTCTTCCAGAAAAACAAAAAGTACTGCCCTGGAATGTTAGTTGCCATCTCCTTGCTCACCTCTTAGGGAACTTTCTTACTGCACAGGTTTGCAAGGTGAACACCACATTCCTCAGAGTCTTTCCACAGGTGTGAAACAAATTTGGACATGTGTTAGAGTCCTTCCATCTGATGTGCTTACATGAGAATTAGGAGGAGACAAGGCAGAGGCAACTTTCTGCTGCTTTGACTTTTCCTACGGGCGAGCCGTATGAAGATGTGGTGGGTTTTGACAGTAGAACTCCAGTATCCAGTCTGCAGCTCTGCGGATGGCAAGATGCAATTGCTGTCTCAGGGTTCAGCTGCCAGCTTCATGTGTGCAGAGGGAGCTGCAGTGGTGGTGATATTCAGAGTGGATTCCTGAACCTCCATATTCTGGGAGCAGCTTCCCAATTTTTGTGGATTTGTTCTGGAAACTATCTGGAAGCCCCACTCTGCCTGCCCTATGATTTTGTAACCCCTCATTCTGTATATTAAGCCTCCCTGTATTCACCTCAGACTTCAAATTAATACATTTTTCTTGTAAAAATTTTCATATTACATCAGATACAGACTGGAGAATATGGGTTGCCACAAGCAAACTACTGCATTTAAATATTCAAAGGAGAAGGAGGTTATACAGGGAGGAGAGCCTAGCTGCTGGGAGACAGAGGAGAAAGTTCTATTGTTTGCAGGGTACCTTTCGTGGTATGAATCTTTCACTCTGTGCACACATTATGTACTCTCTCTCTCAAGACAGCTGAGCCTCTGATTGGAATAAACATGGCAACTTGTGGCAGAGGAACTGTGGGCTGAGTCCTTGGGGCCTGTGGCAGGTCATTTCCACGCTCTGTATATTGATTACCGTGCCTCTCTGGAGGGTTGCAAGAGCCAATCATGTGCGTGAGGGAGCTCGGTAACCTTAAAAGCGCCTTAGAGAAAGGAGAAATATGAGTTTCTATTTATGAACTTTTATTGCGTGTTAGGCAGTGTGCATTAACTCACATTTGCCTCCCAGCAACCTTGTAAATATTGTCCTTCTTTTACCCGCAAGTAAACAGGTACTAAGAAGTAAAGTAACTCGTACAAGGTTATAGGGAAAGCAGGACTGGAATCTTCTGGCTCCAGAGACATTAATCTTAAGTACTGTGTTATGTCAAAACAATCCAGAGGGCAGTTACCACCAACCAAAACAAAACAGGACCATTCAAAAGAAGCCAGAGAAAAGAGATGTAACCAAGGGGGAGAAAGGACTGAAAATGAAGCATTTTCTTTTTGGGTTAGTCAGATTTTCATTGCTGGGACCAAACACCTGAGAAAAACAACTTAAGAGGGGGAAGATTGAATTTTCCCCCACCTTTGACTTGGCTGATGGTTTCAGAGGTCTTATTAGTGGCTGGCTGGCTCCAGAGGCAGACGCATCGGTGCGGAAGCAAATGGGGAGAAAAGCTGCCAAGACGCAACCCTCCAGGGTGGCCCCCAGTGACCTAATTCCTCGCCCCCCCCCCCCCCCCCCCCCCCCCCCCCCCCCCCCCCCCCCCCCCCCCCCCCCCCCCCCCCCCCCCCCCCCCGGGCCCAGCTCCTTTAACCCATCCAGCTAGGAATGCCCATCTCTGGCCAGTCTGCTCAGGAGGTGAACAGCCTCACAATCTAATGCTCTCTGCAGGAATCTCTTTACTCCAACCAAGCTGACAATCATAATTTGTATCATAATGGTCAAAGCTGAGCTCACTGTCCACAGGCTGCCTAGCTCTTTATTTTAGCTCTGAGTATGTTTTTCAAAGCAACTTGGAAATTTGCAACAGCAATAATTATAACAGAGTAGTGGGCTACCCAGAGATACCTACTCATCAGATAATGTCTTTCTTTCAAAACGTCTTACTTAAACATTTCTTCTTAACACATATTAATGGTAGATACTCGTGAGGGTCAGTGTGATACACTGATTAAATTCAACCTCTCGTTTCCACACCTGTCACCCTTTCCAATCTTGAGTAATTACTGTTCTATGTTCAGGTTGGCTGTTTTCAGCTTCTGTGTCTGAGAACACGTAGTACTTGTCTCTTTTTATGTTATTTCACTGAACATAACGTCCTCCAGTTCTATCTTTTTGCTGCAGATGACAGTCCTTGCAAGAGTCCTGCAAGCTGTGAATTATTACCGTTCATTTGTAGAAAATGTTAAATTACATGCTTCGGGCGATAGCCAGCTCTGACTCCAAAACTCAAGATCCTTCCACTGCAATAGAACTGATTTATTGATCAACTAACTTTTCCTCATGCTGCTAGGCACTAGGGGAAAAGCAGCAATATGTGACTTCACTATTGAGTTGCTTGCAGTCTGGTAGAGAAGACAAAGAGACACACTAATCATAGAATTGCACAAGCCAATACCAAATCAAAGCAAGTTACCTTTCAGACATTTGGGTGGGCAAGCATCCCTGCTCCTCTTTCAGAGTTATAAAGAGAAAGATTCTAGGAATAGGCAAGTTGCCTTTGTTCAAAAGGCCTGGACGTTTTTTCTAACTCAATGCATCTTAGAAGTTTTCCTAACAAGTAGTGTTGGAAAAATCTTACACATACAGAAGCTTGAAGCTAGACACATACATCTCACCAGGCAGTAGACTAAAAGCAAAATGGATCAAAGACCTAAATGTTAAAACAGAAATACCTAATCTGCTGGAAGATAAAGTAGGTTAAAGTCTTGAAGTTAGAGGCATAGGCAAGGAATTTCTGAACAGAACCCTGTTTGTACAAGAAAGAATACCAAGAATCAACACATGGGATCATATCAAATTGAAAAGCTTCTGCACAGCAAAGGAAACAGCCAACAGAGTGAAGAGACAACCTACAGAATGGAAAAGATTTTTTGCAAGCTATTTCTCAGACAGAGAACTAATAGCTAGAATATATGAAGAACTCAAAAATTAGAACCTTCCCCAAATAAAAGACCTAATAAAAATGGGCAACTGAAATGAATACACACGTCTTAGAAGTAGAAGTGGTCAATAAATACAGGAAAAATGCTCAATATCTCTTGGTCATTAAAGAAATGCAAATTAAAGTGACAGAGATTCTACCTTATGTCAGAAAGAATGGCCATCATCAAGAAATCAAATAACAAGGGCCAGGCATATAACTCAGTAGCACAGTGCCTGCCCAACAGTCAGAAGGTCCTGAGTTTGATTCTCGGTATCAAAAAAAAAAAAAAAAAAAAAAAAAAAAAAAAAAAAAAAAAAGGAAAAAAGTCAAATAAAAATGCTGATGAAAAAGCTGTGGGGGTTGGGAGAAAAACTCTTCTTCACTGTTGGTGGAAATATAAACTGGTACAACTACTATGGGAATCAGTATGAAGATTCCTCAAAAAACTAAAATTAGAAATTCCATTTGATTCAACTAGTTCCCTTCTAGATATCACAGTATACATGTGTACCCATGATTGCAGCAGCACAACTCATAATAGCTGAATATCAGAAGTGGTCTATATGCCCGTCAGCTGATGAATGAATAAAGAAATTGTAGCATTTATGCACAGTGGAGTAGTATTCTGCCATAAAGAGGGATAAACTTGAATCATGTGTAAGAAAGTAAATGTACCTTGAAACTATAAAGTTAAATGAAATAAATCAGACACACAGTTTATATAGCATATGGTTCTCTTACATGAGAAGCCCAAAATACACATACAGAGCAAAGTAAAAGACAGATGGAAGGAAATGAGGACCTGATACTTTGCAAAAGGAAAGAAAATCAAGAGATGGAGGGAGAGGGAGAGAAGGGTAGGGAAGTGGATGAAAAAAATCAGATGTGCTCTGTACAGCCGCCAACTCCCCATGAGTTATGCAGTTATTATGTCCTGTGAACAAGTACCAATAAAAATAAAAATTAAAACTCAGCATCCATTTCTGAAAAATTAAGAAGAATTATTGTTAAATCAAGACTGGGATCCCCTCAATGTCAAGGGGAACCAAGAGCAATTGTCTGTTAATTTTAATCAATATATATGAGTCCAAATGTTGTACTTGTCAGTTTATTAATGAATCTTTACAGAGAAGGGACAGAAGTAGAATATCAGACTCAGGGTTCCCAAACTTGGATGATATTTACCAACTAAGATTTGGAAAACTCAAGGCTCAGTCAATGTGTTAGTTTTCATGACTATAATGCAATATCTGAGGTTAGATGATTGTATAAAGAGATGTTTATTTAGCTCCAGCGCCAGTGGGCTAAAGGGCACAGCACCAATATCTGCTTGGCTCTGGTGAAGGGCTCGTAGCAGATAGTACCAAATGGCAGGACCATGTGCAAGAAGGAGGAATCACATGGCGAGATAGGAAGCTGGAGCATTGGGTGGGGCCAGATTTGCGCTTTTTTTTTTTTTAAGGTAAGAGCTCTCTTGGAAGATCGAACTCAGGGGTCCCCTGAGAGTACCTTAATCCCTGCACGGAGCAACCCCTAGTTCCCTCAGGACCTTCCTCATCTCTCAGTGCTTCCACACCACCTCTCGACACTGCCACCCTGGACAGCAGGCTTCTGACACTGAGCCCCTGGGAGACCAGCCACACCCATGCTGTTGCAGAGAGGGAGTGGCATTGTAACTGTGTCCATTGATTTTCTGGATTCATTTTATAGTTCCCTATTTCACTGAAAGTGTTTCACCAGAGCTAGTGGTACTGGAGAAAGCTCAACTCCTAGAGAAAGCCATGTCCTCGTGATGTTCAGCGCAGAGAAGGCATGGGGAGGGCTGAGGTGCAGGGTTGCTCAGGATGGGCCTGACCCAGCCTGCGTAGGAGCTGGACTGCAGCTTTCCTCTGCCCGTGGAACTGCTCTGCAGCTGGGGCTCTTCTCCAAGCTGCCTCTGTACACCTGTGTGGTGAAATGATGCTTAGAAGTATGTGGGTGTCCAGTAACTAGGTTACTTTAACAGTGCGCTGTTGTTTTCCCAGGATGCTAGTCTCGCCAGTTGAGTATGGTTGCCCCCTGCACCCCAATTCTCCAGTATTGTTGGGAATTGTGCTGCCCAAGTGCACTTTCCTTCCTCCTTCTCTATTCTAAATGGCACCTTTCTAAACTCTACTCCCTTCAGGGCCTTATTCATGTCCTATAAAAGTCCTCTACAAGCCCTCAGCTCTGAGTTCCAAGCATAACAGTGCCCATCTCTGATGTCCCAGAGCCCTCGATAAATTCTATAATGCATTTGCCTCTGAATCCTGTTCTCCTGATATACTGATTTCTGCATTAATTTGTTTATGCTAACAGGAGAATATTTCAACCTCTGCCAAGCTTTGGATAAGGTGCCAGAGATTCTTAAAAAAAAAAAATCTGTCTTGTACGTCATCCTGCCTCTTTAGCCAATGTAAAGCCCTATGGATTTGGGACTGTATTATTTGACAGCTACTCTCTCTGTCCTTGTGTACTTTTCTTATCTCCTCATCTTGCAAAGAGTTCTCTATCCTAGAAGTGCTTGATGCATACTTCAGAACAAATGTGGACATGAAAGAATCAAGTCTACTTAGTTACCTGGTAATCTAGTGAACTGTGAAAAAACTTTGGTCTTTATGTGTCGTAGAGAGCCAGATACCTTATACACAACCCACCTCTTTAAAAATAAATATGTAAACATGTTGAGGTAAAATCATTAATTTAAAGTGGGTAGGGTTAAATGTTCAGTTTCTATAATAATTCTCGGCTTTACCAAAAGCTTTGCCATAGTTTCTTCAAGTTGTGAGCTCGTGTCTCTAGAACATTCAAAAACTAAATTCTACTGGTTAGGTGGAAAGCAGTAAGTGTGAGGTGGAAGAGGCATAGGCAGTGACTACCATGCCAGAGTTACCTTCTTGGAGTTCAGTGGATGGGACCCCCGTTTCCCACAGTCCTCTGTGGGGAGCAGTTAGTTCAGGCCCTTCCTGCCACTGGGTGTATTGCAAAGGCACACTGCAGAATTATAGGTCCTGATGCCTTGACATCATTCAAAGGGGATTGTGATGCACTATGGGTTAGAAAGTTTGGCTCAGTGATGCTTTGCAGGGCTCAAGCTTGTAAAAAGTAGAAAATGCTTTAGGTCTGTATGGAGAGCCTTTGCACTGAGAGAAAGGTGAAAACTAATGTAAATGGGAAAATTACACCGGCAAACAATGAAGACTATTCACTAGAACTTTCTCTTCTACAAAGACTATATAACGTTAAGGGCCTGGGTGATGCCATATAGGCTAACACTGCCTTTTGCATGCTAGAAATGAAGTAAGGTTGGCACAGGAAAAACCTACTCTGTCTTGTTCCAGACCAGATAAAGCTCCATTTTGCTGCTACTGAGGCATCAAAGAAGGCTTTTAATTGTTTAAAAATGTAATTCAAGTCTATCTCTAAAGCATCAAAAAAGCTTTGATAGTACAAGTCACAAGCTGGGACAGAAGAATACCAAACACATTCATTCAGACAACCTATATCAAAGCACAGACAAGCTCTGGGAATGTAGCTCAGTGGTAGAGTGCTTGCCCAGCATGCTTTGCATTTAATCCCTGGTGCTGAGAGAGAAAACGAGCCTTATCCACAATATGCTAGTCTGGTGATAGAACACCTCTTGCATAAATACGTTTGCAAGGAAGTAATAAAGTATTTCCATAAAATTCCAGATGACACTTAGGAGAGACCAGCATTGAGCTGGGGAGTGTAACCTACATGAGCAGATACAAAATAATTTAATACCAGTGTCTTGGTGCCACTGCATTTTGTTGAAAACAGACAACCTAGGGAAAATTTTAATATAAGAACAGAGGCAACATTCTGGGTCACATAAATAGAGGTGGTAAACTGGGACCCAGGCATGTGGCCTTTGTCTGTTATCCCAGAGACAGTATTCAGAAGACTGAGGCAGGAAGATGGATGGTTTGAAGTCAGCCCAGGCAATTTAGGAAGACTGTATCTTCAGATAAATATAAAAAGGGCTGGGGATGTAGATCAGTGGTAGAGTCCTTGACTAGCATGTATGAAGCCTGAATACAATCCCCAGTACAACCAACCAGACAAAACAAAACAACAGCAATAAACAAACAAAAAAACCCCTCCTTCGTTGAGTGAATGTCTTCAGCCTTCCAGGCACCATTTTAGTTTTAGCTAGTTGGCAGCTATGATCTCAGTGTCCATTGTGACTCTGGAGGCAACTACTTCCATTTGAAAAAAAGACTGAGAAACTAAGGAACTTGACTAAAATCATGCAACCATGGGGTAATGAATCTAGGGCTTGAATCCAACTCTGTTGAACAGCGAATCTCAGGTTGAATTATGTTTCAATTAAAATATATTAATTTTTCATTTTAAGAATAATAATCCCTATTGTTCATGAAGAAACAAACACTCACTGGCCCCTGTTTTTCATATGAAAATATAACTGCAAATACAAAAAAGTACAAAGAAGAAATGAAAACTACTCTCACTACTCAGATATTATTGTTGCCCATGAATAATTGGTGAGTCTGTTTAGATGTCCTTCTAGAAATGTAAACAGATTGACATTAAGAATGAGAAAACAGGGCTGGAGGTACAGCTCAGTGGGCTAAGTGCTTGCCGCTGAGCACTAGGGCCCTGAGTTCGATCCCCGGTCCCGGAAAAAAAAAAAAAAAAAAGAATGAGAAAACTTATAGACATAAATTTTTTTAGATTGTACTATGATTGTATGTGATGGTACTATGTATGTCACATATTTAAAATGTAAACATAGTGTCCAAGCATGGTGGCACATGCCTATAATCCCAGCAGTCTGGAAGCTGAGGCAGGAGGATTGCTGTGAGCTCAAGGCCCACATGGGCTATAAAGTAATTTCAAGGCCAGCCTAAACTGCAGAGCGAAACTCTGTCTCAAAAAGATAGAAAACAAAATAAAACAAAAATATAAGTAAATCTTAAAGCATTTTATTAAAGAGCCAACCTAAAACTTGCAGTGAGTTAGCTACACAGCATGATGTTGTGTTCTGGCCATCAGAAGTTTCTCTAAACAGTAGGGATTCCTTTGGCATAACAATGTTCACTGACATAAATTTTTCAAGCTTGTGCCAAGCTTGTGACCTTTAATACAGTGTTCTCCCTTCTCTTCAGCTTTATAATGTCCTCTAAATCTGCCCCCCTGGGTTTTGTAAATGCAAGCTAATGCTTCCTTAGAAGAGTATTAATGGGACTGTCCTATAAAATGTGTTCATAAACTTTTTGCTCTCTCATTCCATCATGTCATATTGTCACTTGACATTTAAAAGGCAAAATATGGCCAGCTTCTCCTGACCAGCATTGTCGCTTTTTCTTATTCATATTTTCAAGTTTGGAAGCATAATCATTACATAACTCTTCTCCAGGATCCACTGATAATTCACTCTTTGAGGATCACCTCTTCACCTAATGTCACATGTCTTTCCTGGTGACATCAGAGAGCTAAAACACCATCCTCCTCTACACGGAACCTCTATTCTTTTAATTCAGGAAAGACAGGGAAACATAAGAACATTACAGTAATGTGAAATCCTTCAACCCTGAGATACTATTAGGAATGTTTGCATTAGTTCAGTATATCACAGTGATTACTGGTGGGGGGATACCACGGTATTAGTAGTCAGAATCCGTTCTGGGATGGAGTAGCTATGCTGAGTATTCTCATCCACCTTCCTGAAACACCCCCTCTAGCTGCCCTATTTGAGCACAAAGGCAGCCCTCATGGCCTGCTGCCTGCCATTCCTCCTGCCTGGTTGCCCTGCTGGTTGCCCTACGTCTCTAGTCCAAAGATGGCTTTCGAACAGATGGACGCTTCCAGGGATTCCTTACAGATGAGAACCCGGTGGCTGGCCCTTCAGGGCTGAGCTGTGTCCACATCTACTTAGAGTGTGTGTGCTGAATAACTACCAATCATCCTTGTCCCAAGAACACCAGTGTCCGAGGTTTAAGCTCCCGCATGCGGGAAACCCACATCCAGTGACTTGTTAATCTGAGGACATCCAGCTCTACCCCCTTGCTTAGGTCATCCCAGCCTCGAGGTTCCCTGTGGAATCAACTGGCTGAGACAAGGCCGTTGCTGCTTTGGGTTCGGTTTTCCTCTCTGGTCAGTCTTGTTTCCCTTCCTTCCATCATGGAGGTCATTACTGAGCCTGTTGCTCCCCGAGAAACCACCTCCATGCAAATCTCTGTCTCAGAGCCTGTTCCCCAGTGAAACCAGGGCTGAGTATAGAGGTGGCCTGAAGAAGGAGGCTCTGAACTGGATTTTGAAGTTCCATTCCCCGCTGGCAGATTGCGAGGTCCTCACCACTCCTGCAGGGTAGAGTAGTAGTAGCTCCTGGCATTCTGTTGTGGAGCAATTGTGGGTTTTTGCTGTTGTTGTTGTTGTTGTTAGTTTTGCAGGGCTGGGGATGTGGAACCAAGGCTTCTTATATGTTAGACCAGTGTTCTACCACTGAGATAATCCCCAGGTCCTGGAGCAGTTGGTAAAAGCTTCTCCTTGGTACAACAGGAAAGAAGACCAGTGGAGGGGAAGGACTGGCTTGTGTAGTTCCTCAGCCTTGGAGAGGTTGAAGGGATCATAATTTTCTTTTTGCAGTAGTTGAGATTGAACCCAGGGCCTTCATACTGAGCTACATTCCCAGTCCTCTCTTAATTTTTATTTTGAGACAAGGTCTTTCTACATTTCTCAGGCTGGACTCAAACTCTCAACCCCCCTGCCTCAGCCTCCTGGGTTGCTAAGATTGCTGGCTGGTATTCAACTCCAAGCTAGGAAGAAGAAACGAGGACAGTGAAGACAAATGGCTCTAGCTGAGTACACTTGGGGAGTAAGGTGGTGAACAAATCTTTACTCTACAAAACGTATGAAAGCTGGGGGCTTTTTCAGCATAGAGAGACACTCATTTCTTATAGCAGGAGGGCAGAAAAAGACAAGAATTAAACTCAGAAGTTAAATATAAGAATAGTGGAGCTCAGCAAAATACCCAGCAAATCTCCTAGGACAACATCAGGGCCATGGTCAGAAAAGAGTGCCAACCTCATTCCAAGATGAGGAGAGAGAGTGGTCAGGGCACTCGAGAAGTAGAAAACTCAGACTCACCCTAATTCTCTGGTTCTGCAGCAGTGGCCACTCCTCTCACCAGGGCCACCACATCTCTCTTGCTTGATGGATTGAGGACAACCCTGAGGCCACCACTACCCCGTTCCGAACCTAGTCCTGGCTCCCTTTCTGGCCACCAAGCAACAATGAGACCAAGTAACAGCATATACTGTGTGGGAGATCTTGGACCTTCTCAGAGAGAGGAGAAATTATTAGTGAAAAGAACATAACCTGGATTCCAGCCAAAAGGAAAGATTAGACAAACTCAAATATTCTACAAAATAACTGGGCTGGACTCTTTTAAAAGTGATACAGCCCAGAACAAAAAGAAAGGCCAACGAACGGGTCACCGAGGGCACCCTGACAGGGGCGCGTGCCCCGCAGCTGCTCCACTGTGGGCCCCGTGGCTGCTCCGCTGTGGGCCCTGTGGATGCTCTGCTGTGGGCCCCACGGCTGCTCTGCTGTGGGCCCCGCTGAGGGCGCCCCATGTACTGGACCCGCCCCCACCCATAGCACGGCGATGGGGCGGAGCCCGGAGGTCCGCTGTGAGCATAGGTGCTTTTCCACCTCCGACCATGGCAGTTTGTATACACCCATGTATGCTATAGTATAGTCTGAGGCAGCTATATGTCTTCCCAAGACGAGAGTCCAGGGGTATAGATAAACCCAGGAGTACAGTTATTATCACAGGGAAGAGGACTGATCGAGTGGTGGGGCAACAGAGATGGGGGAGGAGAAAATTGAATGATCAAATGGGCCATCATTTGTGTAACTGAGTAACAAATGTGAAGGTAACATTAGGTAGGACAGCATCCAGAGCTAATTTCCTTCTGTGTTCTCTATAATTCTGTATTTCCTCAGTCGTTTTTGTATTAACAACTGAAGATAACTTTATATTATGCAGCATCCAGTGCTGATTCCCTACTACCTTCTCTATAATTTGGTATTTCCTTTAATGTTTATATGTTAACTAATGTGAAGATATCATTATGTAATACAGCATCCAGTGCTAATTCCCCTAGCATGTTCTGTATAATTTTGTATTTTTGATACTGTTCATGGCTTGTTCTGGTTCATATGTCTCCATTCTTTTGTCTTTAAAAAAAAAAAAAAGAAAGGCTGAGAAAGTCTTCTGGATTAAAAGAGACTAAAGAGATGACAGATGAAAGGAACACGTGAGGGATGGGATCCCGGTCCAGACTGTGAAAACCTTCTCCTGTGGTTTGTATCATACAGTCACAGGACTTTTTCAGAGGTGATTGAATCTACAGTGTGTGACGCTGGGATAAGGTGTGTCATTAGTAAATCATTGCATCGATTGGTTTAGCATAGCTCTGGCCAGCATGAAGGGTGTGAGTGCTACTACACTTGCCTAGGGCGGGTAGCCTGTGTACAGTATAAGGCATAGAAAGAGTCTTGTCTCCTCCCTGCTGCTTTTGCTATCTAATGGGCGCCATGAACTGTTTTCCTCCGTGGTGCCCCTCTGTCAAGCCACCCTGCCTTAGAGCCAGCCAGCTATGGACTGAAACCTCTGCAAACTGTGAGCCAAATAAATCTGTCCTCCTCTAACTTTGGGTGTTGGCTATTGTGTCTCTGCAATGACAGAAAAGCACCTAAGACACCCTCTTGCACCTCCTGTAGCCTCTCTGTGGAACCGAAGGTCTATTCCCTGCTAGGAGCATCGCCTGATCACAGATCATGGCCTATTTGTTCGCTCCCAAAGACTCTGCATCACGTGAGATGATGACCCTTGCTGGGGTAGTCCACACTCAATAACTGCTTAGTATGGGGATACAGAAGACACTCCTTGGGCCTGGGAGAGCAGCACAGTGGTTGAGCATGTACTCAGCATGCAGGAGGCCCTGGTTCAACTCCCAAAATATATACATGTGCACGTACATACATACATACATATATATATATATATATACATAAAATAAATGTCCACCCTTCAATTCAGGATGATTGTGGAGTTCCATTCTAGCTTTGAGGCTCTACATTGGGTTGGCTGAAGCCTCTGACGCAAGTGACTCCCAACTCAACCTGTTGCTGAATCTTGTGTCCTTCCCTTCCCTGCATGTGTTTCCACACACCATAGCCCACATCTATGCAAATTTCTACCTTGGAGCGCATTTCCCAGAAAAGCCAACCTAAGAGACCAGCTCAAAGCCAAAGTTCTCTCCCTCAACAAGAGCCACAGTCCTTATCTTCTCCATTTGCTGCCAGTGAAATGTTGCAATGGTTTATGTTTTAGAAACAGAATTATTAAATAACATTTAACAATTCCTTGTTAATCCAGTTCTGAAAATGTTCTACTTCCCTCCCTTATGATAAACATGCAAGCTGTGTTTAAAATATCTAGAAATGCATACATTTTCAGTTTCTGAATATGACTGGCTACCCCTTATCCCATGTCCAAAGTTATAATGAAAAAGATGGGCTGGAGATGTAGCTCAGTGGTACAGCACTTGCCTAACATTCAAAGAGATGACTCTCCAGTGTAGCTCAGTAGGTAGAGCAGGTACTTTGCACAAGTGAGGTCCTAGGTTCAATCTCTAGCACCAAAAATTAAAAGATAAAGAGTTTAAAAATGAGGCTGTTTTCTGGGTGTGGTGGTGCATGCTGGTAATCCCAGCACTTAGGAGGTGGAGGCAGGAGGATCATTGAGTGTTTGAGGCCAGCCAGGGGCCACCCTCTCTCAAAAAGACAAAAGAAAAGAAAAAACAACAACAAAATGAGGCTGTTTAAGAACAGAACTCATTCCCGGTGACAACCAAATCATTTCCCTAACTCTGACACCTACTACTTCGCTGGCCACCTCCTTTGCATGGTCTAAGAGGGCCAGAACTGGGTTGACAGAACAAGCCCGAGGTAGGACGCTTACTTCCCCTCTTCCCTCTTGCTGCTGTCCTTGGTTCCTTGTGTCATGCCCGCCAGGCAGCTCCATATGTTTCCCACCCCCCCCCCAGCCTATCCCTTCAGGCATCTTTAAGTCAGGCGAGGGGAGGAGGGAGGGGGTGACTGAAGTTTGTTCTGTGAATCCATGAGGAGACAGCTTCTGGTAGGAGCACGGAGGGACAAAAGAAAAACTGCTTCCCAGTGATTTAAACATTATTCTCAAGTTCCTAGGGTCCTGAAATGCTCTTTAAAATACAAATTTCTCAGAACTATCTAACCCACCACTGTTAATAACATCATAAACATTTCTTTCTACACGCTAAAGAATACACAGTGTTTAAGGAGAGCCTGCCAGGTGTTCAGGAGAGGGTGAGGAACTTCTAAGACTTGGAGTGAAATGCAGACCAAGGCTGGGGATGAGGCTCAGAATGTGTGTCTCATGCACAAGGCGCTGGGTTCAATCCTCAACCTCAAACATAAATAAACAAATAAATAATAAAATAAACCATAGGCCAAAATTACAGCTTTGCACTTTGCCTATAAAACAGAGCAATAAAACCTACCCCAAAAGGCTCATTCACATTAGGAGCATGAGAGATAATGTCTGTGACAAAAACTTCATTAGTTTGCAAGTGCTTTGTTATAATTACAGAGGATAATTGTCAGCCTCAAATTGTGTGCAGACTAAGTCGTCTCAGTCTGGCCCATGGACATAAATCTGTCCTCAGGACAGCTGTATCTCGGAATGTTTCTCCAAATATTTCATGTAGAAAATTTCAAATTTGCAGAAAACTTGAAAAAATAATAGAATGAAGATCCATCAATCTTTACAATACATATGGTAATATACATGATGTATGTACATATGATATATCTATTATTACATATATTATTATTACACAAACACATGTATATATGTATATGTTTATAGAGAAATATATATACCCACACATATATGTATGTGTATATATGTATAGACACATATATACATACATATATGTATGTATGTATGGGTATATATATATGATAGAGAGAGAGTTCTGATTCTCACAGTGTTACAAGGTGGGTACCACAAAGTCCAGGTTGTGATGGAAGGAACTGAGGCTCTGGCTCTTGCTATGGTTGGAGGGGTCCCCCACAGGAATATGTGGTGCAGGTTCAATCCTTAGTGGTGCTGCTGGCAAGGGGCGGAAACTTTAAGAGTTGAGTGTAGGGCAAGCCCCTATGTCGCTGGGGGCATGAACTTGAAAGAGATAATGGGACTCTCATCTTCCTCTTACTTTCGTGTCCTGGCCATGAGGTGACAGCTTTCCTTGAACACGTGCTCCCACGATGACAGGCCACTTCCCCAGCTCCAAAAGCAACAGGGCCAACTGACCTTAAACTGAAACCTCTGAAACCGTGAGCCAGAATCAAACTTTCCTCTTTCTTAGATGATTTTCTCAGGCATTTTTATACACTAGCAGAAACCTAACACAGCTCTAAACCTAAGTCTGCATGGCTTCTACATCTCTGCCTCTACAGGACATTCCTTGAGACTCCTGAGAATACTGTGGATCAAAGATCTGGGTTGAAGTCCTGGCTTTGCACGCTGTAGCTCCCTATCTTGGGGTTTCTTTGCTTGCTGGGCTTCTGTTTCCTCAGTTAACTTCTCCTGTTTACAGCAGGAGACCATTGTCTCACCCGCTGCACTCTGCTGCTGTGGTTTCCTGTCATGGAGTCTCATGTGATGACTGATTCATGTAGGAGAAATGCCCTGGAGGATTTTATAGGGCAATGGAATTGTCACTGCTGAGGAGGTTCCTGCAAAGAAAGGAGACCATTGTAAATCACAAGTGCCTGTCTCCCCGGCTTCCCCTCCCAGTCTGTCTCCACTGGGCTGCAGCTTCTTTGCCCCAGAATTAGGAAACTCAGCACTTGCTGGGCAGAGCCTGCTGAGGCTGAAGTTGCCAGAGGAAACCAAACAATTCTTATTTACCAAACTGTCAAAATCCTATCATTGCAATTAAGGAGATAGGCAATTAACTGTGTCTTAATTACAGCAGCTGGCACTTCTTGTGAATGCTGTAATTTACAGAGAGAATGGGAGGAGACTTTAAATTAATGTGTGTCTTTAAACAACGAAAAACATTGATGGGGCCTGAAGAAAATTGTCAGTGGTGGTCACAGGGGCCCCTTGCAAGAGGAGGCATTGTTATGAGATGCGCTTACAGAATGCCATGATTTTCCAATGCCTTTGTTGCCTAATGACTGCATTTGTAATAAATGCCAGCGTGACATTATTATATCCTATTTTGTATACAATGCAATGTACTGATTTCAATAGCAACATCATCTGCGAAACCCTCTGCAACTGTCATCTTGGTTTTGTCTTACTGTTTTTTAACTCAGCTTTAAAACAATGAATTTTAAATAATGAATCAATACTTGTGAACAGAGAAGGCTTTACAATGGAAATGTGTAAAGGGTAAGAAATTTTCCCGCCACAGGGTCAGGTGATTTCATCATTACACTTTCCACAGGAGAAAACCAAGACTCAGAGAAATGAAGAAACTTGTTCAGGATCACAGAGCAAGCTATTTAGTAGCCTCGTTGATTTCCTTTTCCTCCTCTTCCTCCACCCCCTTCTTTTTCTTTTCTTTTCTTTTCTTTTCTTTTCTTTTCTTTTCTTTTCTTTTCTTTTCTTTTCTTTT
>PVLD010020077.1:0-34772 GCA_004027595.1 Dinomys branickii
TGACTAAATTTGCATGTCTGTATATGGGTCCATACATCTACAATTCGAAGATATCAATGGATAAAGCAACAACTACTGTTGAGACCATATCACCTTGTCTATAGATTAGTTGTGATTGTACTATTTTCTATGATAATGGGTGTCTGTTTGTCAATATGTTTTTGTACTTTTATGTTTCTAAAATAAAAAAAAAAAAGTAGCAGCAACATTATACAGAGTGATACACTCCCTCAATTAATAGCAATTTATGTTAAAATTTTTAAACAGTTGAGCAGTTGACTATGATAATTCTTCAGAGCTGTGTTAAGGTTTACTTGTATTTTTTCCTAAGCCTACTTGCTAGGAAAAGCATGAGAAAATAGTGTAAGTTTTTGAGGTCATTCTGAATGAAGTCACATGATTGTTTCATTAATATTTTCTCTGTGTTCTTCTACGTTTATTTCTTATTTCTTTATCATGGATACTGGTCCAACTCAAGTACAGTTGTACATATATAGAACTATCATCATTATTTATCAATTTAAATACGTCACTATTGTTTGACTCCTAAAATTACAAAAATAAGGGAATTATCTCTGTCCCCTAAATGTAGAACAAGACTTGATATGTAGTAGAAGATCAAAAATGTGGTTGATCATTTTTATTTTGCAAACTTTCTAACTTGCCAAATACTCCTATAATTTTTGTGTTTAAATTATTAATAGATGTTTTAATATGATTTTTGACATTCTCATAATCATTCACAAATATTAACAAATTGACCATAATCCTAAGAAGCTTAATGCCGACGTTTCTTAGAAAGGTCTATCAGATCTCACTCTGCAGTGGTTTCTCTTGAAAACAGAAATAACCAGAGCATGGAGGTAAAACATAAGGAACATGCACTGTAATTCAAGAAGCTTACCAGAGGTTTTGTGGTTGGAGTTTATATCACGACACTATCTGTTACTGGTGTGTCCTCAGAAAAGTCATTTGAAATTTATTAATTTCATTTTCCCTTTTTCACATAAAATATAATCTCCCAGTATAAATTACTAGGCTTTTAAATAATGAATGCAAAATGTGTAAGCACATATTTCCCCTAGGAATTATAATTCAGAATAGGCTAGTTCAAAGTTCACAGCTACTGTATATATTAAAACTTCTTTAAGTAATCGAATTCATCTATATCCAGTTAATAAAGGAATAAATCGCTATCCCCAAATCTGTAAATTGTATTTATGGCATGTTATTTTGCATGAGTGGATAACAGCTGTTGCTCAATAATTTACCAAAGATGTCCAAATTGTTATCAATAGAATATATAGAGAGAATATATATATATATATTTATATATATATTACATTACAGAGAGAAAGAAGATTATGTTTGTTGTAATAGTTAAAATAAATTGTCAATTTGGTTGCAGTGAGAACTGCCTATGGGATTAATAAAAACAGACTACTGCTTGTGTCTCTACGAGTGATGGAAGTGTGACCTTGTGTACTATGTATGGTCTGCAGTGCCTAATCTGGTGCTATTCCTCTACTCTGCCTGTTAGGCATCATTAACTGAGCAGGTTTTCTCTGCCACAAAGTTTTCGCGTCAGAGTGAGCCAGCCACGGACTGCAACTGCTGAAACTGTAAGCCAAATTTAGCCTCTCCTCCTTTAAATTATGAGTTTCAGGTAATGCATCCCAGCAAATGGAAAGGTGACAAATGTAGACATAGTTAAGGATACTATTTAGTTGACTGTAAAGGTGATATAATCTTGAATAACTCAAGTGAGTCCAAAGCAATATAAGGTTCACTAAGGAACAAAAGTGAAGCTGAGATGGGAGCAATAGAAAGATGCTAACATAAACACAAGCGGACCCAGCATTGCTGACTGTGAACATACAACTGCATAATCATTCAAGGAATGTGAGTAATCTTTAGAAAATGCAAAAAGCAGGAAATTGGATTCTGCCATAGAGTATCCAGAAAAAGATGCAGTCCTATTGACTGTTCCATTTTGTCCCAGTGAGACCATTTTAGGTTTTTCAACTCCAGAACTGTAAGCTAGGAAATTTATGTTATTTACACTCATGATATTTATAGTAATTTGTTACAGTAACCATGGCAAATGAATGCAGATGTCTTTGAAACATAACTGTTCTTGATATTGTTTTGTCAAAATACATAAAATTAGATTCACACCAAAAAGAAAAAGATTCAAACAAAGACCAGATTTTGCTGACAAAATTGTACCATAGAAATAGGACAATTGGGAAAATTTATGAAAATGTAACGTTTCTAAATAGGAAGGGGACCAAGAATTATAAGGGACAGGTGATATAGGGGAAGGAAATTCCCTACTTAAAGGATATCTGGAATGAGTTTGTGTCCTTTAAAATTGAAGAATGAATTTTAGTAACAACAGAGATCAAAAGCAGATTATATTTATTGAGAGAAAGCAAGCCTCTGTCTGAGAGAGGGAAAGAAGGGGGCCCAAATGGGCTGCCCAGGAACCTACTTTTCCTAGGGACTTTTATAGAGCAAACCACAAGGTTAGGCAGGTCCAAGGTGGGAAACATGGGAACTTGCAAAGTGGGTATCAGGTGGGAAAAAACTATGGGCAGCCAATAAAGTTACAAGTATAATTATTCAGGTAAAGTTGATTCAGTTGCAACCAAGTGCAGAACTGATCCACATAGCAAGCGCACTGAATACAGAACAAAGGCTTTTCCTGTAGGAGTCTGGCTTAGTGACTTTTCCTGCCTTTTGAAAGGTGATTGATACCTATTTAGAATGTCAATTCCTGGCATCCATCCCTAGGGAGATGTGTGGGTGCATTTGTTTACTATTTTGTCTTGAAGTCTGACCCACAGCAGAAATGCCTGTCTCTTCCACAGCTGTAAGGTATCTTCTCTTCCATACTGGCTCCTTTGAGGGCCCAGCCCTGTCTCAACTGACTATAACAACCCCCTCCTGAAAGAAGTATCTTTAACTGCCATGAGGGAAAAATGAACAATAACCACTCTGCCTTTTTCAGGGTGAAAGCAATTGTAGTTTTTGATCAGCAGCCAGATCCTCTCCAGAGTTTTTCTCTGTAAGGTCCTTGATAGACACCAAGCATTTTCATCTTGGTTAGGCATATAGTTTTAAGTCTGGAGGAGAAAAAGCCAAAGAAACATTTAAGTGTATATGGGCCAAGTAGTAAGAGAAACAGGATAATTATTAATACAGTCAACAAAGATTTCCATCAAGAGGAGCCAATAATGACTTTCCATAATGAGGATAAGGATAGGGTCTAGGGAAATTCTAAGTCTGACATGTCATTGACTTGTTGTTTAATATCTTGAACAGCTATTGAAACTTTAACAGAAGAATCAATCACTAACCCAACTCAACATTTAGATTTTACAATTTTACAACTATCCCCCTGTGCTGCTGTTAGAATGTCTTAATGCCATATGATTTTGAAGGATGGTCTAATTTTTCAATTTTACTTATTTAGTAGAGACCAGCTGTCACAAAATTCTCTCTTTAGACAAGATCTGATGGATCCCAGTTAAAGGAATCTAAAATATTTGTTATAAGTTTTATCTGTATGATTACCTAGGGTCTGGCACCCTCTAGGCAAGAACAAATTGTCTGAGAACTTAGAATGTATAATCAAAGCATAACCATTAGAACTGGCAGGTAAGTTTAGAAACTCTTTTTAAGGATAGCAATTGTAACCCACTGATTCTTAGACCCCTTTACTGATGGAGTCTGACATTTTGTCATAAATCCCTCTTGCTTTAGCCATGACTATCTCTAAATCTTTGATGACTTATGAAAACCAGATTAACATCTTACTTTGACCAATGAAAACTCCTAAGATTTTGTATACGAACAACAATATGTATTACATTTATAAAAACCAGTGTCAGCAACATTTTGATTAGTTGGCAATCTGAATGTATATTATAGTATTTAGAAAGGATAAAATCTCTCCAGAATGAGGGCTGGGCTTTCAAGCATAACTAACAGGAGCAGGTGAAGGAAAAGATATCTCAGTTAAAGCTTAAGTGAAATTTTTTTTCTAATGACTGCTTTTATTGAGGTATGATGACTGGAAGGAGGGTCAGGGTTGGAGAAAGACAGAGACCTGTGTCAATGTACAGCAATAGACTGGTTACTTTTTTCCTCTAGTCGTGATTACTCAAGGCCCCTCCATGGAGATGGTAACTTGGCCAGAGGGAGGAGGCAGAACCTGGCCTTTGCTCCTTTCAGAACTACCTGGGAAGATGAGTCTGAGCTCTGGGGGCTCTGCCTCAGACTGCAGTCTCCCTTCTAGTGGCTGCCTTGCCATTGGAGGGGAGGGGTTTGAAGGTAGTCCCTCTTAAAGTAGTCTGGCTTTGGACAGTGGTAGCAGATGAACCTATTTATTGAGCACTTCTTGGAGCCTAGAAAATCAGACTTAGGGTCTGTTTTTTGAGGCCACAACAAAGGCAGCTACCTTTTCATCTCTTTGTTTTCTGTTCCTGGTTTTCTCCCAGTCCTGATTATAAAATACTATGGAGGCAGTTTTTACTAAAGTATCAAGTGAGCTATCTGGGGCAAAAGCTGTCTTTTGTAGTTCTTTTTTAATATATGGTGTTCACTGTATACTAAAAATGTCTTTAAACAAAATCTGTACTTCTTTTCAATCAGGAGATATGGACATATGTTTTACCAGTACCTCTAGTAAATGTCTGAAGAAAGCAGAGGGATTTTTATCTTTCTCCTTATAAATAGATGAAAATTTAATATAATTAGAAGGTGTGGTTTTTGTCCTTCTTAGACATTCAAGAATATGCACTTGAAAATGTCCCCTGTTCCAAGCTCCTGTCTAGCTATTAGGCCAACAGGGGTCTTGGGTAGGGATTGCTTGTGCTCCAGGACAAACTGGTAGCTCCCTTGGCTGTCTACCTTCAGGTTGTTTAAAGTTTGACTATATATTTTTTCTCAAATATAATAGCAGCTTGTAATGCTGTCTCTCTCTCATTACAGGTCAATGTTTGATTTTAGAGTAACATTTATGTAGTTCCAATCTAGCTCACAGATCTGAGTGAGACCCTAAAGAAATCAATGTACTTATCAGGGTCATTTCACATTTTTCCAAGATCTAACTTTTTCTGTTTTAGGCCACTGAGATAAAAAGTCACATGAACTCTGAAAGTTCCACATTGTCCCTGTAGTTCTTGTAAAGAATACTGTCCTTGAGGAGCTTGCCTAAATTCAGCTAAGGATGGGGATAGCTCTGTGGAGGCCTGCATTAGAGCTGGTCTAGTAGCCCCATCCTTTAGACTAGAAGGGCAAGAAGGGGGAAATCTTAGATACAGTAATGGTGTGCGAGGCTTTGATTAAGGCTGTCCTGTCCTGAGGCTCCAAAGACTGGGGCAGAGAAGTCTCAGGCTCTGGGATAGTGAATGCCTTAGAAGCTTGAGGTGTCTGGTTTTTCTGTTGCTCACATCTACATTTTGAAACTAAATAAGAAGTATTTGCTAATGCAAAGAAAATCTGGGGGCTGGGGATATAGCTCAGTGGAATAAGCGCTTGCCTAGCAAGCGCAGGGTCCTGAGTTCGATCACCAGTACCACAAAAAAAAAAAAAAAAAAAAAAACAAAGAAAATCTGAACATAAGACACAACTGACCATTTTCCTTCTTTTTTACAGTATCTTTCTAGTTGTAAAATAGCACCATAACTAATATTCCTCTTTGCATCTCATTCTGGATCTAGGGAGTCACTCCAAAGGAATAAGAGCAAACATCTTCCAGTGATTCTGACTGTGAACATGCCATATCAAAATAGAAATAGTTTGGATACCCGTCTTTATTTCTAATTGATTTTTATACCCTCAAGTGTCCCTCAAGTATATTCTACTCCAGGGCAGGTGGATGCCATCCGGAGAGATCACAATACAAAATTTGACCAGCCTATCAACCCTCACACTGGTGTGCTATTTCATCCTCCCAGGAAGCTCATAAACTGTGTACTTACTCCTATTAGACATTTATAAGCATAAGTTATAATTTGTCTGGTAACAGGAATGTCTGAAGAAGGAAGCATAACTTTGTAATATACTACTGCATTTTATTATTTTGGAAAAGGGCATATATAGAAGGTGAGTTGGAAATAGAGCATTTATCAGGCTACAAAGGAGATCACCTCTTTGATAGAGTTAACAATTGACTGGAGGAATTTTGTCCCATGCACTAGGGCAAAGAAATCTCTAGACACTTGTGTTCTCCATCTAATCACCTAGGCAACCTTCCCTAGCAATAGGACAAGATTATGTTTTATTTAAATTTTGAAGCTCCCAGGTTAAACTTATATTTATCATCTCACAATCACAGTTTATATGTTGGTAAAGACATATTACTTAAGGTTGACTAAAATCTCTTTCTTATTCTTAGCGTAAGTAAGGCACAAATGTGAATCATTCCCTTTCTGGCGCCTTTGAAATGCAAATTTTTGCAAGCTGTCTCAGCCTAATTTCTGAAGGTAGGGATACTTAAGTGGTTCAAATGAAAAGTTTATGGAGAATTCTTAGTATACTAGCAGAGAGAGACAAGTACAATAGATAAGTAGAGATTTTTCAGTAGTCAGAAGCCAGTTTCCAATGAGGAATGTTGGGGTATCTGCCAGACAGTAGCCCTGGCCATGACCCCTCAGTTATTGTCAGTTTCTCTTGGCCCACGTTACCAGAGATCAGTCTCCAGAAAGGAATCCAGCTGTCTGGTCAACATTCCATTGGCTACTGGATTCAATGGGGATTCACCAAAAATATGCTGGGCAAAACTGTCCTCCTCTTTAAGAGGGGCAGCTGCTCTAAGAGTGCTTTAACTAGTTGACAGAGTAACCACTGTTTGTCAAAGTTCTGTAAGCTATAGTTAAAAGCCTGAACAAGATTACATAGCACTCTATAAGTTTACAGTAGCAATTTAAAGGTCCACAACTTATTATTGAGGTATTTTTCTATACACATAAAAGATAACCAAACATAGGAGAACAGGAAAGTTCAGGGATCCTCCCTCAGACTAAATGTGTTTTGGTCCCATAAATGTGTTGTTTTGGAAATAGCTCCTTCTGGTGTCACCCAGAAGTAGGTTCTATCCACTGTGTCTCAGGTTCAGTCTCCTGAGTGAGACTTCCCCAGAACACAAAGCCATGACATAGCTTTTATGTGCATTCTCCTGGATGGGCAAAATTCTGATGTCTCATCTGACCCAGAGATGTTATATGTGTTCCTCCTCTATCTTCAGCATTACTAAATGCTCATTTACTATGGGCTTAAATTAGATGGAACAGTCTAGAATTCTTTTTTCTAATTTTACATGCCTAAAAAATGCAAAGTAGAAAGTGGTAGAAAAAGATTAGGAGTAATGCCAAAGAAAGGAAACTGAAGCATAACTGGCTTGACATTTCCTCTAGAGTGTACAGATGATAAAAGCCAGTCTGTCCCAGTGAAATCTGTTTTCCAAGTCTTAAGAACAGCCTCTTACCTACTGTCTTGTTTAAATTGTGGAAGGAGTCCAATGTTGTATTATATAGGCATGTATATTTTCTAAGTTTAAGCTAGATTTTATTTAAAAGACCCATTTTACAGAAGTTTATATTAAAGTCCACTAGGGAGCATTCTAATGTTATTTTCCCTAGCACTATTGTATAAATAAAGTCAAGCAAGGAACACCAGTAAATTTAGTAAAGAGTTCAAAGGCAACATATACAAGAACAAAACAGACATGAATATTTCCAATTAGAGAACGATCAAAACCTCATAACTGTCTCATGTTTAACTTAGTTTTATAAATATTTTAACAAAACTATATAAGAGACAAACATAAGCAATTTTAATCCATGGGCAAAGATGTAACAAAACTTAATGCATAAGAATTTGTTACCTAAATGAGTCCTTATCCGCAGTCTGTGAAAGAAAAGCAAACTCTTATCTATGTCCAATAATCTCAGTGGAAAACCTCCAAATGATATAGGGGAAAGAAACCCCCAACCTGAAAGATATCTGGGATGAGCTTGTGTTCTCTAAAATTGAAGAATAAATTTTAGGAACAATGGAGGTTAGGAGCAGAATATATTTATTGAGGGAAGGAAAGCTCTGTCTGAGAGAAGGAAAGATGGGAGACCGAGTGAGTTGCCCAGGAATGTGCCTTTTCTAGGGATTTTTATAGAGCAAACTCACACGGTGAGGTAGGTCCAAGGTGGGAAACATGGGAAACTGAAAAGCAGGCATGAGGTGGGAGCAAACTGTTGTCAGTCAATAAGAGTACAAGTATACTTGCTCAGGTAAAATTGACTAAAGGATGATCAAATGGGGAAGCAAGTCATGTAGCAAGTGGAATGAATACAGAGCAGGGGCTTCTCCTGTAGGGCTTTGGGTTAGTGGTTTTCCTGGCTTTTTTAAGGTGATTGATACCTATTTAGAATATTGATCTCTGATATCCATCCCGAGGGAGGTATTTGGGTGCATTTGCTTAATCTTTTTCTTGAGGTCAGGCCCACAGTGCAAGTGCCTGTCTCTCCTGCAATTGCAAGTTATCTTGTCTGCCATACTGGCTCCTTTAAGGGTCCAGCCCTTTCTGATTGCCTATAATACTTTGCCTAACTCAGCTAACTACAAGACAGGGACGAAGGGTGGAGCAAAGGATAATTATTTTTTCTGTAAAAAAAGAGAAAATGGGAAAAAATTCAAATGAGAAGATGAAAAAGTGAGGGCAAGGGGAAAGAAAGGGAAAAGGGAAAAGAATAGAAAAAATGGAAACAAAGCTTTCATAAATAAGGAGGGGAGAGGGGCTGAATGGGGTAAGAGGACAAGCAAGAATCAAGACATATGATGTATAGATACAAATTCCCTATGATGAATACGATCACTATGTGTATCTAAAATGTACCAATAAAAGCAACGAAAGTAAGAAAACAGGAAAAAAGGCAAGTAAGAGGACAAAAATTACCATCAAAAGCATTTGTCATAAAATTAAATAGGCTGCAAATGGCAACACAAAACTGGGAACACTATTAGAAGGAACAAAATGGTATTGAGAGGAGGATTTCCCTTGATATTATAGAGGAGACAGAATTTTATCTCTGTAATTGTAGACATTTAGATTGGACTTAAAAATTAAATTGACATAGAAGAGATGAATAGGAAAAAGCATATAAATTAATTCATAAACAATCTCAAGATAGAAACTCAAACATTTGAATATTGATTTTTAATTTTTTTAATATTTATTGCATGCAACATTTTATTACATAATTTTTTATTGATTAGAGTCAGGGCTTTGTGCATGCTAAACAAATGTTTATTACTGAGCTACATCGAGAGTCCAGCATACAAATTTTTGTCTGCTTTTCTGATTATTTTCTGTACAATTTTGTCCATTAGTACATATTTGCCATATGTATTGAATATTTTTATTGGGTAGAACAGGTCCTTATACATAATTCAACTTAATTCTTGTTCTCATCACTTGCTCCACCCTTTCATCCCTGTTCCTCATAATTCATGGTCCCTTTCCCATGTGGAAAAGTTCTGTTTTCATCAATTTTTCCCCACTATTCTTCCTTCCACCCCACAATCTTCCCCTCTCTCCTCCTTCCCTCCATCTATTGGACCCTCAACAATTAGAAAGTAATCTGCCTAGTTCCTATATAGCTACCTTCTATTTTGCTGCATTTTTTTGTCTTCTGAAGTAAGGTGATATCTTAGTGTAGTTTTAATCTGCATTTTAACAGCAAATTAGTGGGTTCTATTTCTTCTATTTCTACTCTGCTCTTTATAATTTATTTCCACTTACAATTTCTGGATTTGTATTGTTCTTGTTTTTGTAAAACCTTGAGGTTTTCTGTTACCACTTCATATTGCTCCTCTTATTTCTCATACAAGAGAAATCATGTGATATTTAAATATCTGATCTAATTCAGATAACATTATGATCTTGAGTAGTAGCCATTCTTCTACAAATGCCTCATGTTCATCTTTCCTTGTGGCAAAGTAATAGTTCATTGTGTATAAATACTCCATTTTCTTTATTCAGTTATCTGTTGATGGGTATATAGGCTATTTTCAAGATTTACTTATCATAACTCATGCTGGTGTAAGTGTGGATAAACGTGGGTATTCATATATTCCTGTAATATAATAACTGGAATTTTTTCAAGATGGTACCTAGGAGGAGAAGAGCTCGGTCAAATGGAATTTAAGGTTGAGGTTTTCAGGTTTAATTGAATTATTTTACATAGGGGGTAATGGAGTTTTGCCACTATACTTTTATTGATGTCTATTGACTTTTGTGTCCATTAATCTGTATTTTATGAAGTCAGATTCACCATAGTTTGGTACATATATAATTATAATTGTTGTCTTTTTCTGTCAAATGTTGACCAATATGTAGTGTCCTTTGCATCTTTTCATCATCTTTGGCATAATGTCCACTTTATGTGACATTATGCTTGTTATTTGGTTCTTGTTTCAAGGAGTATTGTTTTCCATCATGTGATTTTTATTCTATGAAATTCTTTATGTTAATTCTGTTTCCTATTAACAGCATTCTGTTGGGTATTGTTTCTTGATTCATTCTGCTAATCTGTGTATTTTCATTGGCAAATTGACACTATACAAATCGATAGCTATAATTGGTATGTATTGACTTATTCCTATCATTTTATTTTTTCCCATAGCTATTTTCCTTTCTTTCACCTTAATTGCCTACAGTACCTGATACATTCATCATATTGAGCCATTTGGCATTGTCCCCTTCATCATCACTTTCTAGAATATCCTTAAAAATTTTTGGAGTGTTGGTTTTGTTATAATGAATCTTTATTGCTTTTTATCATGGAAATACCTTATTTTTTCAACAACCTTGAAATATAATTTTTGCAGGATAAATTAGGCTCCAAGCTATTTTATTTCTTGACTTGAAACTCATCTTTCCAAGCTTTCTTGCCTTTTATTTTTTGACTATTGTACTGAAAAGTATGCTGTAATTCCAATGGATTTTCCTTTATAAATGATCCATTGCTTTTCTCGAACAGGTTTTAAGATTCTCTTCTTGCACTGAATATCTGGTGCTTTAATTATGCTGTGATGTGGAACTTTTTTCCTGATCATGAATATTTGGGGTTCTCTATTCTTCACTCATCTGTATGCCAAATTCTTTTCCCATTTCTGGAAAGTTTTCTGCCCTTACTTTTGTAAGTAAATTTTATGCCCTTTATGATGTCTTCTGATTAGTCACTAATGCTAATTACTTTGAAATTACTCTTCTGATAGCTGTTTGGCACATTTTTCATATTCTCTTGTTGTTTTTAAGGGATACCTCATTAATTGATCACCAACCACAGCCATGTCTCCCAGATCTGACACTGTGTCCTCACATAGGTTTTTTCTGCTGCCTAAACTCCCAATCATTATATTTTACCATATGTCTATTTGAGATGTTTTTATGGACTCTCATTCTTTTCTTCATGGAGCATTCATACTTTTTATCAAATTATTTAGCTCGGCTAGATTTTTGTTAATATCTTCTCTAGATTTATGATGTTTCACTAGCGTCGGTATTGTTTTGGTTATATCTTCTTTGAATTCATCAAACAACTTATTGATATGCTTTTTTACCTCCAATTATATTCTTGCAGATATGTCTGCTGTGTGGCTTTTGATTTCCTCCCCTTCTTTGGCCCCTGGATCATCTTTGCTATCATTGAATCTTTGGGAATGTACTTTGTTTCCTTGTATTTTTTTTTTTTGTTTGTTTCTATATTTTGTTTATTTTCTTTGTCAGGGTTTCCTGGTTGATTATATTTTGTACGTTTCTTAAAAAGTTATTCCTGGGCATGTCTAAATATTGTCCTTTGCTTGCATCTCAAGAGCAAGCTACCTTGTTTATTTGGGAGGGGATGTTACAGCTTCTTTGACACAGTTCTCATCTCTTCAAGAATTGCTGCAGTGTTGTTTATGACCCACAGGATACCAAGATATTACCATATAGTGAAAAGCAATTGAAAACAACTATGGTACATTATCTACAGCAGTAAATTCAGCAATACTAGTATTGTGAAGTATATACTGGATAGTGATAAACCCTAAGAACCATTCACCCCTAGCAAAGAGATCTATAATTTTTAGTATACACTCTTAGGCAAACCAGATATTTACCTACAGTAAATCAGACTGCTGTTTTCCACTTGATGTGGGCAGCAGTGCAGAAGCTCAAGTAGTCCACTGGCCTCAATAACATCACCTTCAGATCCAGTGCTCTCTGAAGTTTACAACCACGAAACCTGGCCTCCCACCACAGAATGCAGTGCCCATGACCTTTCTTCTCAGAGTATCTCAGGGGAACTGTGTCTAGCTCTCATACTTTCTGAGTCCATTTCCTGTGGCTCTCTCTTACTTAGTCTCTTCAGTAGGGTAACACTTGTCCCTACAGAAGAAACCACAGTCCTGGAGTAAAATGCTCCTCTACAGTGGTTTTTTTCTTCCTCAATCATGTCAGTCGTTTGACTGTCATCTCTACTACCCTCTCTTGAGAGTTAAAGTGCAGAACTAGTAGGAGTTGGACATACCTATTACTTTAGTACTGTCACCTGTGTTAGGAGAACCAAGGTGCAGAGCCACTAGGAGTTGCCAGTTTGATCCCAGTGGCAGCAGGTCAGGGGGCCAGGGCTCCTCCTCCCTCATGAGAGGTACAACATCTTGCATATAAATTGTACAAAGAATAGAAAATTGCACAAATATGGCAAGGAAAATAAGCTTGAGATAGGGCAGTTGACTGGATGGAGAAGTGAATAGAAAGATAGTTTAAGAAAGTGTTTTTGCATAGTGTTACTTCAGCTTCAAAGCCCAGTTTTGATGATATGAATAAATTCCTTCTGGCGTGAAGACATCATTCACAAGAGAATTTCATCTGTGCTTAAAAGAGTCAATATGACCTTGAGTCAGCTGTTTTTCAAGTGCCTTTAGCCTAAAGTCATTTCATGCAAAAGTCACATGTTTGGACTGGTGTGTTCTCAATTCCTTTAATAAGAATAAAAGGTACACCAATAGTTTATAATCACGCAGCAGATTTAATATCTTTTTATTATGTTTAATAGGTCATATAACTTTGTAAATTTGCAAAATAATGTTATTAAAATATTAAAGAACTGAAGTGTGCCTTTCATATAAAATACTTTTTAAGGTCTTAGAAACACTTCTTTACTCTTGCTTAGGTATATTAATCAGAAAACCTATCTAGAGAGACAGACCTAGAGCAAGACAGAGAGAATATGACTCTCAAAGGTGTCAGCAAAATGAACCCTTTGTGTCTAGTGCAAGATTGTAAATATTTTCTTCCCAAAACACACTTTCAATTGAGGAAGGCTCATATTACAATAACATATGAGTAGTAAGATGGAGATAAAGAACTGATAACACACAATTATTTTAATGTAATCAATTCTGCACTTACTGTATAGCTAATCATTGTGGGTTACAAGGAAGATCTATGACTAACTCCAGTTTCACTAACTTGCCAAGTAATTGGGAGGATAAAAAACACACCAACAACACACCATCAATATGATGTAATATATAAATAAATACTAATAAGGAAGGAACTGAAAATTAACAGTAATATAATTTTAGCTGATAAATATGACAGATGTTGTCCCTCCCTCTCTAGAGTGAACTGCATATCTGTTTCACAGACAATGCATGGACTTATTTAAAGACATGACTATAATGACACAATAGATGAGAAACATAAGTTGTTTTACAGATTAAATCGATGTTTAAAAAACTATAAGTAGCCAACAGGCTTAGTGTTTTACAACATTTAATTTAATTTATCTTCACAGTAGTCCTCTGCAGTAGTTACTATTTATCAACTGTTTCTCTGAGGGAGTAACTGAGACTTACTATGGTATAATAATTTTTCAAAGTCAAACATCAGTTATGTGACAAAGCCAGAGTTGAAACTCAGGTCTAGCCAATAACAGCCTCTATTTATAAATAGCTGAGGAGTTGAGAGATGGTGAGAAAATAAGATAGTATAGGTCTACAGTACTTAACAAAGGATTTACTTTATAAATAAATTTGTTACCATACAAAGCTCATATTTTCATATATACACTCCTAAACTTTAAAACTGATATTTTCCACAGATGTGACTCTCCTAGAGGCTTTCATATACATAACTGTGCAAATTTCTGTAGAATGTCAATATCTAAAACTTTTTAATACCTTGGAAAAGAAGTCAATAAAGTGATAAAGTTTGTTCTTAATATCAAAATAATAACATACATTGTTTTAATATGTCATATGATATTTAAATTAAATACTGTATAAATCATACTAAAAAGATGAAAAACATATTTTTAAGAAGAAAGAAATATCAGTGATGCTTTAATCAGATGTGCAGATGACTTAACATAGAGTCACTTAGCTGCATATGAATGCTAATATGTAACTAAGAGTCTTAGTTACAGAACAGTGTAGAGTGTAGCAAATACTAAGCATTTTGATAATTATGGAGGCTTTAACAGCTGATAGAATGTACTATAAATCTCAACTTGACAATAAATGAAAGAAATCTTATTTTGATCACATGCAGCTTCTGGTAGCTATGTGATATTTCATTTACCTTAAAATAAATATTAATTTTACAAACATTCAAATTTTACAGTTATTGCAAGCATGAAGGAAAATGCAGTGGCATTTGTTAAACAGATTCAAAACATACAATGGTGAATATGTAAATTTTGATGCATAAAAAATTTAAGCTTTCAAAATATGTAAAGGAATGAAGTATATTAGATACTAGACATTGTTTCAATCTTTAATAGTGCTACTATTTTAGTTACTTTTCAATCATCACTGACACAAAATACCTATTGCCCAAAGTTAAAGGGAGAAAGGTATATTTAGCTCACAGAGTGTAGAGATTTCAGCTCATAATTGGCGGTCGCCAAGGAAGAGGGGCAACAGTTCATGGCTGCAGAAGACAGCAAAAGCAACAAGAAAGAGCAAAGGGACAAGCCTCTTTCTGTCTCTTATATTGCGTCCAGGCTGCCCACCCTAGGGCAGATGTAGCACTCACATCCTTAATCCCAGCACTGAACCATGGATTACTCACAAGGTTTAGGTTCAGCCACCTCTGAAGAGCCTGTCCCCCATGACCGCATGAGGCTTTAGGAGACATCTAGACACAAAACACAACAACTAATATTAATTTGTAAACAAACAGAGAAACTTAGTGTCAGTGTTCTCTGTGTATATCAATGTGATACGTAATCACTAAGGAAAAAAGGAATCCAGATAGGTAAGTTATTTACAAAATTATATATTATATATTATATATATATTCAAAATTAAATAATTTTGGCTGCTCTATTTAAGCAAGGAATTTTTGTACATTATCAAGATTGTCTTATTCTAGTGTAAACTAATCAATAAGTGTTGTACTTTCATTTTAAAATTGGGATGCTTGTTCCCTAGCACTCACACATCATCTAAGTAGTGTGGACCTGGAGAATAGATTGTGTAATTCCAGTAAACTCATTCCCTCATCTGTGAGGTAATTTATGAGATTTTTATTCTAAGCTTTTTTTATTTATTGACATTGACTGAAACCAAATTATTGCTCATTCATGAGCAATCTATAAAGTACAATTGGCTATAATTTGGATTTAAAATGGACTCATCAATTTCTGTGTTGGAGAAACTTGATAATTTTTTCTAATAGTTCATCCTTATAGAAATTATAAACTATAGACTGGAAGAAGATTCCAGGGGAAAGTAGTGAGGGGACCAGTCGCTACGTAAAACGTAAATTTTTGAATGGTTAAGTCACGTCATAACACTTGTGTTACTGGCTCATCTTAGAGAAATGCAGAATTTAAATTATGCTGTCAGAACCACTGCCGTTCTTAGCTGACAGCTGCTAGCTATGGTTGAAGGCCTAGATCACATTAACCTGAGAATGATTAGAGTTAACACTCTAATACTGTAATATTAGAAATAAGCATCCCATCAGGAATAATTCCCTGTCTGGGAAACATATGTTTGGATGGATCTATGTCAGGTAAAACAGGGTTTACTAAAATTTTATATGAAGCATGTATTATTTTAGTTTTTATTTTACATATTTTCAAATCTTACTAAGTGCTGACACTGTGCATCATGAACGTCCTAGAACAATGGTATTTTTGTTTTGCATACTGGCAAATAAAAGCTGCACCTGAACCTTGATCTGTTTTGTCAATTGAAAAATAGAATGGAATAAATCCAGAAAATAAATTGCAGTTCATTTACAAAATATCAACTTCAAGGAGTTCACATATTTGGAAATCTGCTAAAGTAGCACTTCTTCTATTTTTAGACTTCAGAAAAAAATGTTTTACTCTGTCTATTTTAAATGAGAATAATTTTGAAATACATAGTCATGTAAGCTACAAACTAGGAAATATATAAATCTGAAATGTACAGTTTCCTTATACAGCACTGTTTCTTATGTCTGCCTTAACATAGGTTATTAATAGACCTAAAATATTTTGTAGTACTATGACTGTATTGCCACAGACATTACATTATTTTCAAATTCATAAGGCCTCTTTATCTAGACTCAAACTTAGTTCTATTTTATTGTTTGAATAATTTTAAAATCTGAATATGCAATAATGATGACTTTATAAAAGATATCTTGCAGAAGATGGGGGCATTTGTTTGAAAATCTATATTTCAGTATCTTACTTTACTTAGAGTTTACTAGAACAAGCTTCAAATTTTCTTTCTCAAGCAAAATAGGCTAGCTTTTAGGAGAAATTAGAACAGTTTAGTTAAGAATGAACATTCCATGTTAGTGAAGTAGTGTCATATTAACTATCATGAGAAATCTAAAGTTTTTAATGTAATAATTTATACAAAAAATTGAATGAGAATTTATTATAGTCATGGGAAAATTCTGGTGCTCTGAAAAGAACTTGGTTGGGCAATGAGAGTTAGGCTACCTCCTGACCTTTCTGGGGTGTTGAATTAATGAATATAAATTGCTCACTTCAGTGAGCACATTTATTTAATTGTTTGTAGTTACAACTTTTATGATAAATTATCTTAGGCTATTTTCTTTAACACCATCTAGGTCACTTATCTGTTTTTTCAGATGTTTATTGATATAAATATGATTTGTTATACATAACTCTGATTATTTAGATCTAAATCTGTTTATAAAACTTTAGAAAGAGTAAATATGACAAATTATTTAAGTAAAGAATGATTCATGAACCTGAGAGCACTAATAAGCAGAAGAAACCCAGAGTGATCTATTTATCACTATGAGCAAGTTCTCGTAGGTTGAAAATAGAATTAAAGTACAGAAATAACTTAATTGGCTGCAGCTAAGTATTTGCTTTATTAGAGCATGGTCTAATCATTTGGCTTTCTGTGATTACCCGAGGCTCAGCTGAAACTTGGCAATTTGTTACAATATATAAACCTAAATTGGTTTCAATTTGCCTACACAATAGAACAACTCAGGTTATGGTTTGTTATACTGAAACTCAAAATATGTGACAGCCTTGGTAAAATTGCTTCCTGCTTATTTAACTTAAAATTCACCTTTCATGGGGTCCTGAAGATGAAGTTGAAATCTCCCTTCACTGACTTTTCTTATGCTGGAGATTTATTCTGGAAAAGGCTTTTCTTACCTTTTGTTAAACTACCCAAATTTCATGGCTAAGTCTGTTCTCTTGCCCTGGAATTTTGCCATTACTTAACAGTATGTATTCAATTATGTTGAAGCACATACAACACCTACTTTTATATTATAAAAGAAAAAAGTTCCAAGAAATTCTACCATTTGGCATATTGAGACTTTGAAAACTAAAGAAAAAATGTGAAATTATGATGATAATATTTACTCCCCAAACAGAACACATATAGATTTGTAAATAATATATAATATATCTAGGACTTCATGGGTTTGATTCACTTATAAATCATCACAAATATAATTCCACTGCAGGGATAGTCTATTCAGTACTACCTAGTACAGGAGGTAATAGTTATTTTTGGCAACAGATCACCTGATATATGACTAATCTGAATTGATTTTTTCAGAAAATATAAAATACTTATTACAATTTGATCACTTAGAAAAAAAAACGAGAATTCCCTCATTGAAAATTTCATATTTTTGCCTATTAAAATGAGAATATTTTAGAAACATTGGATGGAAATATACTGTTAAAACATATTTTCTCTGGCTACCTGAAATTACAAATGTAGCTTGTCTATTTTTGTTGAATGCCTCTTGTCTGTACCAAAGTAAAATGAACAATTTCTGTCTGAAAGTTGCTTGATAACAACACATTTGACTTTCCTATTTTCTAATGTGATAGATTAATATTATAGTACTAAAATGACATACATGTCATGAATTTTCATATTAAATGTTGATGTGAGAAATTACACTTATGAGTCACTGCATATAAATGATGTGTGTTTTAACATTTCAAATATCTGAAAGTTAAGTAGAAACTCCATCTCTCTTTGCAAGTTCTTTATTGTGTGATTATTCTTCAGGCCAGAGAAAAGAAGACAATACCAAATTAATAATATTTATGCAATATTGGTATATTAATGATTTTTAAAAAACTATCTGAACCTCCAAGGAATAAGTACACTGGTTATAAGTACACTGGAATAAGTACACAAGCAATCCAAATGAAGATTGAACATAAATTCAGTGATGCTTATGTACATTTTGCCATAGAGGACTTGCCAGTTAACACCCCTGTATCTCATAATCTGCTTTATTTAGAAATAAAAAGGTAATTTTGTTAATTTCATTGATTTTAAATATAAATTGTGGTCACATTCATCATAGGGACTTTGAACCTGTACATGACATATACATCATGCATATTAATTCCTCTCTTTTCTCCCTTCCCCTACCCTTCCTCAATTCCTCTTCTCCTCATTATTTATAAAAGTTTTATTTCCATTTTTGCTTCTTTTCTTATTTTTCCCCTTCTTGCCTTTCCCTCTCCATCTTCCCTAGTTCTTCTACCCAATTAAGAATTTCTTTCCTATATCCTAATATCTAGTATATAGATTGGTCCTTATTTACACTTTCAATTTCTCACGTGAGAGAAACGATGTGTATTTGATTTATTTCACATGAGAATATGGTCTCAAAGTGCATCCACTGACCTAAAATGTCTCAAGTGTATCCTTCTTTATGACTGAGTGATATACTATTGTTAAAAAAAATCTTTATCTGTTCATCAGTTGATGGGCATTTGGGCTGTGTCCAAGATCATTCGGTTTTCATTGTGTAGTGATTATCACATTTGCCTCACAAAATTTACTTAATACAAACTGTCCTTCTATAAACATGGATGTGCATGTGTCATTGTGGTATCATGGCTTTGATAGTTTTGGAAAGATATCAAGAAGAATACTTGGATCAAATGGAAACTTTAGTCCTAATATTTTGAGGAATCTCTACACTGATTTCCACAGTGGTTGCAACAGTCTACACTCCCACCAAGAGAGGAGTAGGGTTTCTTTTCATCACAGCCCTTCTAGCATTTGTTATTGGTTTATTTCTTGATAGTTACCCTTATTTTTGAGCTGAGATGGAGTCTCAATTTTTTTTAACTTTGTATCTCTCAAATGACTAGTGATGATGAACATTTTCTCTGTATATTTATTTGCTGATTGTAATTCTTTATGAGAAGTCTGTATTCATTTCTGATGCCCATTTTTTATTTGGTCTCTACATATGGGGATATGAATTTTTGAGTTTTATATATGTTCTAGATATGAGTTCTTTTTAGCGGAACAGCTGGCAAAGAATTTTAAGTACTCTGTGAGATGGCTCTTTACTCTGGCAATTTGTTATGCTGTGCAAAAGCATTAAAATAACATGAGATCCCAGTTGTTAATTCTTCATTATATTTCCCTTGGGATATGGATTTGGTTGATAAAGTCTTTGCTTACACCTATGTCTTCAAGAGTACTACCCAGCCTCTCTTCCACAAGGGGCACTGTTCCTGTCTTCATATTTAGAACATTGATCCATTTGATTTTAGTTTACTGCATGGTGAAAGACATGGGTCTAATTTTAGTCCTCAGTATGTGAATTATCAGTTTTTTCAGGACTATTTATTAAAGAAGCCGTTCTTCTTCCAGTAAAGGTGTTTGGCCACTTTGTAAGAAGATAAAGTGGTTGAATTTGTTTGAGTTGTTTCTACAACCTCTTGTCTTTTTCATTGATCCTTGGGTCTTTTTATTTGCTGGTACCATGCTGCTTTTATCATGTTAGCTTTGTAGCACAATTTCATGTCAGGGATGGTGATGCCCTTTGCCTTCCTTTTGTTGCCCAGAATGGCTTTTGCTGTTTTAAGTTATTTCTGATTCCAAATGAATTTTAGGAATATTTTCTCTAGTTCCGTTAGGTATGCTACCTGTATTTTAATCTAAATTATGTTAAATCTGTGTGATAACTTCAGGGATAAGACCATTTTCACTATATTATTTCTTCTTACGCAAGAGCAATGGTTATATTTCCATTTTATGGTATCCTTTCCAATCTCCTTTTTCAGAGTACTGTAATTTGCAATGATAAATTGTTTACTTCCTTTGTTAGATTGATTCCTAATTATTTTATTTTTTGATATTAAGAAAGATGGAGTTGTCCTAATTTCTATCTTAGAGAGTTTCTTGTTACCCAGATATGCTACTGAATTTGGTTATTAAATCTACAGATACTTCAGTGAAGTTTTTGCGGTGTTTTGTGTACAGTACTGTGTCATCTACAATAATGATAATTTAAATTCTTCCTTTTCTATCTTTATGTATTTTATTTTTGCCATTGTCTAATTGCTCCAGCAACGGTTTCCAGAATTATATAAAGTAGCAATAGTGAAAAAAAAAAAAGTAGCAATAGTGGACATCCTTGTTTTGTCTCCAATTTTAGAGAGAAAGCTTTCAGTTTTTGGCAATATGGTATAATTTTGACTGTTTGATTCTCATAAGTGGATTTTATCATAGTGAAATTGAGACCATCTATTACAATTTTTGCTAGTTTTTTTTTTATCATGAATTGGTGTTGGACAATGTCAATTCCTTTTTCTGAAGCTATTGAGATGATCATGTGACTTTTTTTCCTTGACTCAATACAGTATATTCCATTTGTTGATTTGCATATATGAAAACATCCCTACATCACTGGGATGAATCATACTTGTTTATGGTATATAATCTTAATGATTGGCTGCATTTGGTTTGCTAGCATCTTATTGAAGATTTTTACATCTATGTTCATTAGGGTGATTGGCCTGTAGTTCTCTTTTTTAGTTTGAGTCTCCTCTGTTTTTGGTACCAGTGTAAAACTTGCTTATAGAGAGAACTTTAGGAGTATTGCTTCCTATCTTAGTTGTTTTTTTTTTTTTTTTTTTGCATTGCTGAGCCAAAATACCCAACATCCAAAGCTAAAGGGCGAAATGGTTTATTTTGCTTGCAGTTTTAAAAGTTTCAGTCCACAATCAACTGGCTCCCAGGTAGGGTTACATGGCAGAGGGGCAACCATTTACGGTGGTGGGAGACTGCAAAAGCAACAAGAGCAGAGCAAACTTCTTTCCTGCCTTATATTGTATGTAGGCAATCCATCCTAGGGTAGGTCTTCTACATCCTAGGGTGTAGACAGCCACTCCAGGGAAGGTCTTCTACACTTCAGGATATAGAATTTCTGAGTCACTTATTAAGCTTTTAAACTTCTCAAATTTACACAATGAATCAACAATTACAACATCCTAGGGTGTAAGTAGGTGTCCTAGGGAGGGTCCTCTACACCTTAGAAGGTAGAAGTGCTGAGTCCCTTAATGTAGCTTTTAAACTTCTCAAGTTGATACAATGAATGAACCATTACATTTCCCTTTCAATTTCATTGAAGAGTTTGTGCAGTAGTTGTACTGATCTTCTCTAAATTTCTTATAGAGCTCTGCAGTGACTCCATTAGGACTTTAGGATTTCTTTGCTGATAAGTTTTTAATTACATCTTCAAATTCTTTGACTAATATTAGGTTATTAATATATATATATTCTGTCCATTTCTTCTGTTTTCCATCTTATTTAAATAAGTTTCTCAAAGTAGCTGTAGATGATCTGAATTTCTGCAGGATCTGTAGTGTTTTCACCCTTTACATTCCTAGATGCACAAATTTAAATAATCTCTTTCCTTCATTTGATTGCATTGGATAAGAGTTTATCAGTTTTAACTAGTCTTTCAATGAACCAACTCTCCAATTCAGTGATTCTTTGTATTGTTTTCTTAGTCTCAATTGCATTAATTTCCACTCTTATCTTTATAATATCCTCCCTCATGTGAGCATTAGGCTTGACTTGCTCTTCTTTTGTCTAGAAGTTTGAGGTTTAGTATTAGGTTGTTTCAGCTAATTCTGTTTTCCTGATGTGTATATTTGCTGCTACAAAATTCCTGCTTAAGATGATTTTCATTGCATCCTATTAGTTCTTCTATGTTGTATGGTATCATCTTTTAATTGTAGATACTATTTAACTTCTTCCTTAATTTCATCTGTGACACATGGCTATTTAATTCCATATGTTTATGGATTTTTTGTGGCTTCTTTTCCCATTTCATTTCCAATTTCATTGTCCTGTGGTCAGTTAATATGCGGGGGATAATTTCCATTCCTTTGCTTTTAGTTAAGCATGTTCAATGAGCTAGTATGTGGTCTGTTTTCTAGAACATCTCATGTGCTGCTAAGAAGAATGTATATTCTGATGTTGTGAGGTGGAACACTCTGTAGACATTAAGTTCATTTGTTCAAAGGTTTTGTATATTTCTGTTATTTCTTTATTAATTTTTTGTGTTGATTTCTTTGTGACAGTAGGGTATGAAGGTCCCCCATTACAACTGTGTTAATGCTTATTTGATTTTTCATGTATGTTAATATTTGTTTCACATAGCTATGTGCGTCAGTATTTGGTGTATAAATATTTATGATTGTTATCTCCTACTTTTGAAGTTTTCCTTTAATAAGTATTCAATGACCTTTGTCTCTTTTGATCAATGTTGGCTTGAAGTTCGTTTTGTTTTCAAATGGAATCATAGGGTTCTTGTCCCATGCAGACTTGTTTTCATTCTTTGAATTTCTATCTATGAATTACACTTAGTATTCAATGTGTTTGTTGCTATGCAGCATATTGTTGGATTTTAATGGATTCTACTTGTTAGTTGATCCATTCTGCCATTCTCTTATACATGAATTGAGACATTTGATAGTTTACATTGATAGTTAGATATGTTTCAATTTATTCTTGTCATAATATTTTTCTGTTGTTGGTTCTTTCTCTTTCCCCTCTGTTTAACTGGATGTTTTGCCTAGTGGCTTCTTTCCATTGGTGTTCTTGGAATTCTGGTTTTCATTACCTCTCTCTGATATAACCTTCAGAGCATTTTCTGGAGTTGGATGGGTTGTTATGAATTTCTTCATTTGTTCTTTGGCATGTAAGTATTCTATTTCTCCATAGATTTTGTAAGAAAGCTTAGCAGGGTACATCAGTCTGAATTGAAGGTTGTTTTCTTTCAGGACTTGAAAAATTACACTCTAATCTTTCCTTGACTTAAGGGTTTGTACTGAGAAACCTTCTGTGGACATTCCTTTATGTGTGGTTTGTTTCTTTTCTGTAATGGCTTTTAATATTCTGTTCTTCTGCTGAATTTCTGGTGTCTTGATAATTATATGCCTTCATAGAGATTTATTATGGTCATGGCTAATTTGAGTTTCATATGTATCACTTGATGGTGTCAAAATCTTTTCCAATGTTTCAGAAACTTTCTTCCATTACTTAGCTGAACAGTGCTTCATAACATGTGTGCTATCTCCTGCTTTCTCATTGACTCTGATCAAACTTATACTCTTCTTTGCATCATCTTGTAGCTGTTGCACTGATTTTTCATGATCTCTTGTTATTTTTAAGAATCTTTCTCTTAGTGGTCCTCAATCCTGTCTTCAAGTTCTGATATTGTGTCCTCCCCTTGAATTAATCTGTTGTGTACAGTTTTAATGGAATTTTTAGTCTCATGGATATCTGTTTGGATCCATTTCGTGGATTCAATTTCTTTATTATGTTGGACATTCAAGGTTTCCATCATTTTCCAAAGCTCCTCTATTTTGTGTCTGTGTCTAATTTAGGTTCACTGAGCAGGTCCTTCATTTAGATCATCATTTCTTTTATTAGCAGATGAGATTATTTTTAATCTCATTTTATCTATATGCTAATTTGTCTCTATATTTTTACTTCTGCTGCTGTCATTTCAGAGAATTTAGGTGAATGGCTTTTGATTTCCTCTATCTTGTTTTTCTCTGGACTTGTACTGGGTAGATTGGAAGTCTGTGGTGGCATGCTGCTTTTGCATCTAGTCATTTTCTTTTCAAAATTTATTTTATGTGTTGATTCTTATCAATGGCTTGTGGTAGATAGCTTTATCAGTAACTTTAAAGTTTCTCTAGGAAATCTCAATTACTCGGAGGTGTCTTTCAGGTGTAGCTTGTTCTTAATCTTCATTTTTGTCCTAAGATCCTAACTTCCCAATTTATTAAGGATGAAAATATGCTATCCATTTTGCTCAACACCCAGTTCTTTTGTCTTCGATTATGGTGATGTTTATGACCACAATAAATCACAGTGTTATCATCCAAGGAAGAAGATCTGATTATAACAGGTGAAACTACTTGTCTAAAGCAGTAGAATTAGCAATAACAATAATATCAAGAAGAGCCTAGAAACTGAAAAATTGTGATAGCTAATAATATAGTTATATAAGAAATTTAACATGAACCACTAACTTGTATGTGATATATTTCCCCTTAGTAGAGTGATTTTTATCCGTGTGGGGGTGTTAAGAGAGGCGAGGGACAAAGCCGAGAGATAAATGAAAAGAAGTATAACAGAAACAAGGTTGAAGGCAAAGGATGATCACTCAAGCTTTGGGAAACTGCACAAGATAACAAGAGAGATAGAATGAAGATTAAAGCAAAACAATATCAAAGTGAACTAGGACTATATACGATATGCACTCATGTGAAAATATTAAAAATAATTCAAGAAAGACATTTGAGAAAGAGAAAACAATAATGAACAGAACAAAACGAATAATAAAACTATAAACTTAGACAAATAGAAATGAAAACAATCAACCACAAAAAGAAAAACAAAATGAAGAAAAATTTTTAAAAACCTTCTAGTGTCCATAATTCTTTGATAGTGTCTAAGCCAGAACCCAAAGCTTTGCTATGTATCCCTGCCAAGACTGCAGTAGGATTATTGCTGGTTGTGCAGCTGATCTTGTCCTCCAGATGTGTGGGCTGGAACCATTCTTCAGCAACTTTCTGCATGTCTTTTGGTGGCCCATTCACATATGCTTACCCTGTTTGTCTCTGTGTCATTCCCAGTTGATGTAACAGCCTCAGAGACAGTTTTCATTTAAAGTTGATTTTTCCCAGCCCTTGCACAGCCCCCTCTGTTGAACTTGCACTGAAATACCTTTATCCTCCCACACTGCACTTTGTAGGGAGGGGTCAGATGCCATTGGCTGATTTTCTGCTTCTGCATCTGCTTTGGCTGCTGCTGGTTCTACAGAGATAGCCCAAAGCTAATGTGTCACGCTTCAATATTCTTTCCTTTGGAGAAAATGCTGATCTACCTCTCACTGCTGCACTGCTGTGCAGCACTGCTTAGGTCTCAAATGTTCATATCCATTTCTAAAGCCAGTAGCAATGAGGCACGCGGTGTCCTGCACTTCCACTACCTTCACAAATGCCTCTGCCATCTCTAAACTTATTGTTCTAGATTTTCCTGTTAACTACTGTTGCTTGTGACAAAAAAGAAGAAACCTGGCAGCCTGTCAAAGGGAGAGCAGTTTCCTAGTCATTTGCCCCTCTATGATGTAAAATTTGCTGTCAGGCTGCAGAATCCTCTCCGTGGAGGAAGGGGAAAGGATACAAGGGGCCTTAAATATTAAACCTGTCCTGTGTGGATTGTGTGGACTCACAATTGCTGTACGATGTGGGTTTTTTTTAACTTCTTAGAATGTTAGTTTCTGCTCCACAACAGGTGGCAGTCCCACCAGCAACCCTGGGGGCTGGTTCATCATTTTATAATGTCCTGTGTCTATGTTTTGTTTGACCTTCAAGTACTTTATTTCAGATTGATTTTGATACCAGGATTTATGTCCCTCCCTTTCTCCCAGTCACCAGTATTCTTAGTTGCTTTTCTCTGAGTAGCTCCAATACGGCTTCCCCTCCATTTAACCATATTAAAACTCTCAAAAAAGTATTTTTATAAATTTTTTGCATTATAGAAAAGACAACCACACAGATTTCTCTCTTGTACTATACTAAGAATATTATTAGGCAGATGGATTTGCATTTTCAAATATTTGTGGAACTTTCTAATTTAATGTTGGAAGCATGAGCAGACCAGATCATAAATGAGTTCACTGTACACTGTCTACCATCATTTTGTTTTCCAAGGATGTACTTGCAAAGGAAAATGAGGATTTATGTTGAATGACTAATGAGAGTTATAAGATGTCAATTTTCATTACTTTGAGAATCTCTTAGTTGTTTAATAAACAATTTAACTACATAAGTAAGAGTTTAAAAATTTGCACTATTATAAAAGCCTAATAATATTCATTGTGCAACTTCAAATTTTGGTTACATTCCTGAAAGTTTGAAATTGTCACAGATATATTCAGTAAAATTAAATAATATATTCTTATTAAGTCTTTGAAATAAAGATATTAAATAGATTTAATAAGCTTACTAAGGGATAATATCTTCAGGATACATAATTATTGGCCACATATCTTTTCTTGAATATTTTCCTCACAGTTGCAAAATTTTATTCTCATTTTTGTTAACAAATTTAATTAGCTATGGTAACAATCACTCTTTTAAGTTGAATATTGGATATCCATTCTTTAAGGAATTTTCTTCTTTCAATATTGAGATCTAAGTCATGGAAAATCATTAGGAACTTGTTAGCATGTCTACCCTTGGATCAGTCTTTGAATTATCTGATAATTTTCATATTAAATATGTAAACAATAGGTCTCAATAGGATATAAGAGAGAAATTACATTTGTTTATTACAGTTCATGAAAATTATGCTGGAAAGCTCTAAGACACATTCGATGTATCATCTAGGGCATGACTGGAGGAAACATACTTCTGAGAAATACAGATTTAAATGAAAAGGTCAATGTAGAGAGACAGTAATTGGTTTTCTCTGGTGTAAAGTATTTATTTCTATGGGATTAATAGAAAATTCCACTACAAATATTTGTTATTTTATTTCAAAAATTTTTATCAGAATTGGGCTTATTATCCATTTATCACCTTAGGAAAATTTGAGTTTTGCCATACCCATGAGCTTTCAGATTTTTGTGGTGACGCACAAAATAGTATTATCCTAAAGTAACAATACATTCATTTCTTACTATAGTAATATTTGTACAATCTTACATTCAGGTGTCAGAAAAGAAGAAATTATCCAAACAAAACAAAAACCTAATGTGGATTGTTTTACTCAAGGGAAAACTAGAAGGTGAAATCATCTGTGAAATAGGCATCAGGAAATATCTCATGTATATATCTAAAGCAAATTTTCTGTTACTACTAAGTCTGCAGTAATTCATTCAGATATTTTTAAGTATGCAAAAGCTTATGTTTGTAAGCAAAAACACACATTTTTCTAACTGTACACCTTGAGTATAGAATATTTACAAGTGAGTTATTTACTGTGATTTATACTGTGATTTAAGTATAAATCACAGGAGGAGATAGCTCTGCTGCACAGCACCTATCTGGCAAGCACAAAGTCCTCAGTTTGATTCTCAGTACCTGTCTCAGTTACTTTTCTCTCGTTGCTGGGACAAAATACCCAACACCCAAAATGAAGGAAGGAAAGCTTTATTTAGCTTACAATTCGTGGAGGTTTCAGTCCATACTTTGCTGGCTCTGAGGCAGAGGAGCAACAGTTCATGGCGAGAGAACACAGAAAAAACAACAAGAGCAAAAGGGAGGACTGGCGGCAGCAACCTCTTTCCCTCCTTTACATTGTAAACAGGCCACCCAGGGGCCCTGTAGCACTCTCATAATCTCCATGCCCTCCTCTTCCACAGGCTCAGGATGTATATAAAGTAAGCACCCTAGTTTCCTGTTGAGTCACTCAGCCAAATTCTGACTCTCCAAGTTGACACAATGTATCAACCATAACAGCACCAAAAACAGACAATGATATGTTTTAATGTACAGATAATTTGACTATCCATGCATTGAAAGAGAGAATATGTAACCTTAAATAATGAACAATTTAAACATTACATATCAGTTTAATTTCTGAACAGGCTAATTTGGGCACATATTAAATTGCTATTGTCTACATAGCAATATACAATTATATAATATCAATGTCATTCAATTTTTACATTACTGTTTTATATTCCTTGAATTTAGCTCCTTCAGGAAATGTGAAATAAAACAAAATCCACATCCAATATGATTTTTGAGAAATGAAGCCATAACTACCCTAAGTAACTTACTTTATAAGCTGTTAGCTTTTCACTGTGGAAGAGATGCTTTTCTTAGTAGATGATTTAAGATTTATTTAAGTGTACTGACTCAGAACCTGATTCAGCATTTTAATGTAAATAAATCTTTTGTAATTTGCTCCCATTTTTCCTCAAGATCAACATCTCCATTTAGTGAAGTCTCAGAGCTACTTCATTTAATTTTTCTACAGTCTTTTACTTTAAACTTCATTTTTATAGAATACGCTGTGTCCGTGAGGAATTTCCCATCGCAAATAATAGAAATGTCAAGATACGCCATTTCAGATATAAAGAGCTATATATACAATTGAATATTTTCAGGCATTGTTTAGCTTGCCACATTTTTGTTGAGGGCATGATAAACCAACAATGATAATTTTTTCAAAGATTTCTGAAGAATTTCAAGACTTAATAACAAGGGTGATATCAGGAAATTTTGTATTTTAGACAGCTTTCTACCTTTTATAAACACCTAGAAAAATGCTAGTTTTGATTTATCGATATTCAAATCTTAGCTTCAAATGAAATTGTCTTAGATTTTTAAATATTAATATTATACTGACGAATTTTGTTAAGAGTGAAAACTGGGGTTATAATTGCATTAATGAGTTAGACAATGAAAAATGGAGAATGGAAATTTAGGTTTTACAAAATTAAGCATTATTGAAAATCAGAGCCAGATTTGAGACAGACCTGAGATGTCTGAAGTAGGAAATATCTAACAAGTTATTTAAATTGCTAACCCATTTGTATTAACAGGGAGATCTATGACATTTTTACCATTAATAATTTTTGAGATATGGTTAAGGAATGGACATAGTAACCGCTGATATTGTAAGACAAATGGACATCTAATAATAGTTTACAATATCAAACTCTCATGTGTACTGACTTTTGTATTTTGAGCTTTATGAGACCAGCTCATTATGTATTTCAAACAATGCTCTATTTTGGTATCGTTCTTTCATTGACTAGAGCAGTAAGCACTGCAGTTAAAATTGTGCCTAAGGGAATCCATAAAAATCAGTTGGTTAACCTTGTGACATTCCTCTAAAAAGCACTAGGTTCTTCTGAAATTCATAATTCATGAACAATTCCATTTACCATTGGCCAGCACTTAAATAAATACTGTTGCTATGATATTAACATAAGTAGTATGCTTTAGTAAGGGCTTTTTCTTTCTTTTCTTCTCTGTAGTTGTGGATTAAACTGTTCAGGTATTTTTAATTCTTAAAATAGGAAGTCAGTTTAGAAGATTGCAGAGTTATAAATCCAACTATAGTGAAAGCAGAAGGTTTTGGAATGCATACATACAAACATTTGCATATTTCATGTGAATTCCATATCATCCTGCCAGTATGGATGTGTTCTCAGTCTTCTTGTCCTCTGTGTTGTCAGATTATGTCTATCTTTGCACTTTTTGACTGTATTTTTATGTATGTATATATGTATCTATCTATCTATCTATCTATATAATTACTCTCAATCTAGAAATGTTGAAGTCATTATATAATTGTCCAGTTGAAATTTATATACTCTAGGACCTGAAAAGATAATGCCCTGCAGAAACCAACCTCTAAGGAGAAAAATAGATATAGTAGTTATCTCATATATATGAACAAATGTGACAATTATGTGACAAAAAGATAGGCTTTCATCCTAACATACTAAAAAGTGCACAGAATAATTCATTTTAGAATGTACTTGTAAACATTTATAACATCTTAGTGTTTATCTCTTTCAGTATAATTTATACATTTTTAATTAAGCAACAATTTTAGCAAGAGAGAAATAATTGTGAATTTTGAGAGTTTCAAGAATGGCTTAAAATATAGAAATGTACTATTTTGTGTGAGTTGGGCCATGCTTTAATAGATCATTTCACATATGAACAAGTGGGTTCCATAACTGGTAAGAATTTAACAAGGCCCTTAGTTGGTGAGACAGAATTCTTCTGATAAGAAGTCAGTTGGAATAAACGTCTCGTATGATTCCATGCCTATTTACCTTTCTCTCTATAGACCAACTCAGGCATATGCAGTCCTTTCGCTGGCAATGCTTCCCGAACACATATGTATGAAAATCTGTAGCCTTGGAGAACTAGTTATAGATTCACCACCAAATGTGATGAAAAAGTGGGCACAAGACATATCATATTCAACAAAGAAAGTGGTTTGATTTTCCAGTGCAGGACAAATATGCAGTAATATGCAAGTCATTGACACTGAATACATTTTAAAGTCCTAGTATTCCAGCATATTAAAATTTATAAATTTCTCATTCAGTTAGCTTATTGCCTTGTATAAATAATTAAATATATTACCTTAAACTAATGGTTTTATATCTGTCTGAAGTATGTTTTGATTAAATATAAATTATACATGAATATTTTATTCACAAACTTTCATTTATTTCCACTTGTATTTTGTTATTGAAAAATTCTTAGTATGGTTGTTTGGTTAAAATCCCACATATGTTTATTCAAATAACTAAAAAATAGAGTAAGTAATATTTTTATTAAGCCTTTCCTTTGAAAAACATCCAAATTTTAAAATAAAATGTGTAGAGATTAATTAATCACTATTATAAACTCTTTCTAGTAGGTATTTACAAATTCTTGATTTTGAAACGTGATTTCCTGTTAAACATTCTTTTATGCCATCTGATACATGAGAGCTATTTAAGTTTAATGATTTTATCTATCTTTGAGGATATACAGTGATAGCTGTCTAAAGTCCACCTACCTGTTTCTCTTTTCCTAAAGGAATACACTAAAGATAAGGGCGTAAGCAATGTCTTATTTCTTTCTTATAACCTACAAAATTTGAGACTACTAATTCCAGCTGCTTTGTAATGTGAATTACAAGGCTGTCTGCTAAATGGATGATTAAATTTCCATCTTCCTCGCTCCTAACAATTTAGTATTTAGTACAGTTCAGTTTTGGAAATAGAGTTCTTCACAACAATATACTATGGCATAATCAGTACCTTATGGCTTATTATTTGCATGGAGAATGTTTTGGAATATGTAACAATTATTTCTATAATATAGAGATGGAAAACAAAATGTTCCTTTGGTTTAATTTGAATGTTTACAAAGCCCACTTTTCACGTTATTATCTGTACTTAAATCACATTAAAGATAGTCTACCTAAAGGTGAAGGCTTTCCATTAGTGTATATATGGTATCATTTTCAATATTATTTAATGAATATAAACCATTACCTGAAAGCACTGAGTTCATCTGATCAAAATGTAAAGAAAGATCCTAAATCTGTCTCCTTTCCTTCTTACCTTCCAGTCCCTTACTGCAATATTTTAGCAACGAAAATATCTATGCTGACATGAATTGTTTACTAAAAGAAAATATATATTTTTCATTGCCTACTAACATTTTTCTGGCTTTTCTGCATTACATATCCTCTCTTTTTTTCCTTCTCTTGTTACTTTTGTGGAAGATTAAACTACATGTCATCATATTTCTATTTCTAATGCTAAGTATGGCTTCATTCTCCAATTTTCTTATTTTTATGAAAATGTCTTAAGACGTTAAGAAATATATACTCCTTAGTAAGTTATTCTTTATAGTGAATGCTTAATAAAGTACTTTCCTTCTGCAAAGTGTTACACTTCCAAAGGAATAATTTTACGTTCTACTCTCACACTGTAATTTCTGTTGGGTTTCACAATCAGATCTAAACTCAGTTTCGTGTTCTCATTGCTGCCATCTGAATCCCTTCCAAGAATAAAATAATGAATAAATATCTTCAATAAATGATCAGTAGGCAATTCCACATGTCTGAGTTGAACTTTGATGGATATAATATAAAAAATCTCCTACCTAAACGTTGATCTTTCAATAAGAAATCATATTTCAAAATCAAGAATTTTTGCTATGCATCAATGGTAGAGAATTTGGGATTTATAATAATTAAATTAGTACACATTGTGAAATTTTGCATGGTTACTAACAAAACAGAAATCTTCACATTAATAAATATTTTATTATTCTGAGAAAAAAATTTAGAAATATTCTAAAATGACAGCTCAGTTGAATTAGATTTACCATTTGCTATTCAGTTTGCTGGATAGAAGAGATCATTGAGTGCTTTTAGGCAAAACATCAGGGAAAAACTAACATGTTCCACATCTTTTGGCAATTTCTTGAAAGCAGTGCTATGACTAAAAAAATTATGAAATTGCAAATAGCAAAATTAGTCAACTAGATAAATTTTTACAGAGGTTATCAACCACAAAATATTTCCCTTATATAAATTTTAAATGGAAATAAGATAAAATTGAAATATTTATTACATTCCACAATTCAAACCATTTGCTAGAAGATTCATCTCTGTTGAATGTAAGTGGGAATTTAGTCATCTTGCTTACAGACTGAAGACATGAAGATCCATTGTGAAAGATGTATGAAGGCCCTTTTCACCCTTATGAGACACTAAGAACATATGGACCACTCTATCCACTTGTTCTAAATTTGTGTGTGTGTCTGTGAGTGTGTGTGTGTGTGTGTGTGTGTGTGTGTGTGTATCTACACATGCACACATATGTAAAAATATGATCAGAAAATATCATGAATTTATGTTTTAAAGATTACAATAAAGACACCTTCCCATAGTCATCAAAATATTTTCCATTTTGAACACATGTATTCATCATTCTTGCCATTTTCTGAAGGAGTTTTGAAACTACTCTTTCTTTTCTGTTTTTAGATGCACTACAAAGGCTACCTCAATGTCTTTAATTGCTTCAAAAGATTTAACTTTCATGGTTGGTTTGACTTTACAGAAGAGCTGAAAGTTACAATGCCAGGCACAGCACATAGAATGAGGACATACTACAATGTTTTACTTGACAGAAATTTTCATAAAACATTTGATCTATGAGATTTAATCACAAAATATGATGAATGTTTATGTGAAAGTTTAATTACAGGAAATCTCACACTGTGATTAATCCCCAAAACACAATACTCTTTCTTCCCTGGAACACATTTATTGTATTGCTCTTGACAATGTGTCTATTATGTGATAATTTATTTTGAACCATTCACAACATTTTTAATCTCCTATTTATATGCGTACTATATATGTATACATGCAAATATACATCCAAATATGTACTATATGCATTATAAAAATTATGAGTGCTCTTTGGCAGAATATATGGTGAAACTGGAATTAAAATAAAAATGAACCTAATGGATCTGGAAAAACATATATCAATCTGTATTATATAAAGATGTTTACTTTCTTCATTTTAGTCAATCAGAAAGTATAAAATATTGATATATTTTTTACATTTCTTTGATTTTATTTATTTTGTTGACTCATATTAGAAACGAAGTTGGAAAATATTCACGGAAATAGCAAGAAAATTAAATTCTTTCATTGCATCACTCCCCAACACCAACACATTTTTTCTTTTCACTTCTTTTCTAAGAATCCACACCTGTAGTGATAGTGTATATTTAAGCACATTTTTCATTTTTAGCAGAATTGATATGCAGAATCATAGATTATTATTTTACAGCTAAAACAAATTATGTAGAACTCTATAGAATTCAAGACATGAATCCTCATACTGTTTGTGCATATGTTCTTTATATGTCTATACACAAACATTCGCTTGAGTCAATCATAAAGCATGAATGTTTAAGAAAATAATGAGAAAGGATCCGGGGAAGATGGCGACCAGGTGAGCAGCAAGGGAGCGAACCTCCTTAATAAACACCACCAGCTCGAGACAGACTTGGCGAGCGTGAATGCCGGGACCTCGGCTGGGAAGTTTAAACTGGGCGTATTTCTCTGAGATGCCGGGGGAGATGTGGTAGGGCGGACCAGGCTGCCCGGGCGAGACGTGGGAAAGCCCCAGACGCTCGGAGCCAGGGACGATCCCCGCGGGGAAGAAGCTGGGATCGGTCCAAGCGCAGTGGGAGCGCGGCCGACTCGGGCCCTCCCGCCCCCCGAGCCGGTGCAGCCCCCCGGCGGCTCCCGACAGAGATCGGCTTGCTAGCGGCGGAGACGCCCGGCAATCCCACGTTTCGCGCGTGTCGGGCGAGCCGCGCGGGAGAGAGGGATTTGCTGGGTCCTGGCGCCCCGAAAATACAGACAGCTCG